>KN480899.1:44010-56398 GCA_000787095.1 Periophthalmodon schlosseri
GTTGGAAGCAGAATGAAAATGTGTTAGTCCCTCCTGTGGATAGCTGCAGATCATGCTAGCGAGCAGCAATTTTATACATATTCTTTTATTTGTGCCAAAATACCAGGCGATGCAGACAAATCCTACGTGTATCACCGATTAAGAAAATTGGAAAACAAAGTAAGCAAAAAGCAGTGGGCATGTATCGATTGTGGCTAAAACATTGGTAGGTCTTGAATGCAGGAGAATAAAGATTACTCAGATATGCACAAACCACTGTAAATACAAGTTGGAGTGGGTGAATGAGAAAGGAAAACATTTGTAACAGATTAAAAGCTCTTAAAAGTAGATGTTCATTCCTCACCAGTTTGTGCCGAGCATCGGTGAGGTGAGTCTCCTCGTAGCTGTCATCGTGGGCGGTCCAACTGTAAGAAACCAGGAAGTGCAGGATGGGCGGGTGGTAGGTGATCTCCGGGTGGGCCCAGCGCACCACCAGGGCACTGCCGTTCACGTGCTGCACCTTCATGTTGTAGGGGGCGCTGCTACACACTGCGAGAAAAAAAGGGGAAATTTCAGTGTCGCAGTATAAAGTACAAGAACAGGAATAAAAAAGTCTAAGATATGCAAGATATACAAGATTAATACGGACTCAAACTGGGCTTTAAAACTAGACTTTAGAAAATTAAAATATATGATAGTAAAATTAGATACTAAATAGTGCTCAATAACAATAACACTGATTAGGCCAATAGACCATTTTCTAATAATTTGTTTTTAAATGATCTAAATGTATAAAAAAAATACACAACCTATAGTAGGCTACCTCCTATTTTTTATGTTTTATTTTTTAAGAAAGTTTTATTGCCATTGTAAGTGAACACAATTCACAAACTAGGAATTCAATTCAGTGAAATGGTGTAGGATACAATAGAATAAAAATAAACTTTAGCTATACTGTACAGTATGGACAGGCTGAGGTGAATATAGTGAATATAGGCCTGTCACAACCACAAATTTTGAAGTGCGATATTTTGCTGAAGTTAATATAGACGATAACATTGAAACCAAACCACAAAGCAGAATTATTCACAAAAAAGTATTCTAAATGTACAAAATTGTTAAATATTGCTGAGCTTCAACAAATAAGTAGCAGAATGAACCAATCTTCTACAGCTCAAATCTTATCATATTACAGAAAAAATAACCAAAATTTTCCCACTACTAGAAAAGAAAAAGCACCTACAATAAATATCCCAAAAATTATTGTTCCATTTATAATATATTGAACAATAAGTTGATTTAGCACTTACTCTGACAGGCCTAACTGAATACTACACAAAATAAAAATAAGAAAAATAAAAATATCGATAACATCTGGAGTTAGTAAAAATGCAGCAGAACACACATTTAGCCTATTATTAATTCTCTTAGATGTTATATATGACCACTGCCTAAATAATGAGCAGTTGAGTACTCGTCACAAAACAGGCTGGAAACCACAGGGAAATGAAATCAGATGTGAATATATAGTATATGTTGTTGAATTTTATATAATTTGTATGTCGTTGATACATGGTTAAAACATGAATAACATACTGTCCTATAGATCCAAATTCAAACATGTACTTGGACTGCAGGGACTATAATGACCACTAGATGTCTCTGTTTGAGCAGCTAGCTTTGGTCCCTGCTCCTTACACGTTGCACTGCCCATAAACTTAATTCCCACTTTGAATAATGCAACAGTTTATCAGCAGTCGGCATATTAATAATAGGCCTATTACTAAATCTGCTAAGCACTTACTTGGTGACCTTCAAGTGTTTATTTTAGAGGAATACTTCAAGTTCTCTTAGCATTCATGCATAAGTGAAGTATTATGTAACTGAAACTCATGTAAAATGTATACAATTCTAAATTATTAGCTATAAAGTCAAGCAATTTTTGAGTTTTTATGAAATGCAACAAAAATGGTTCCAGACATCTGTTCATAATACACATGTTTTATATAATAATTGGCTTCAATTATCAGCTTGTCCCTTAAGGGGTGAACCAGAACCAACCGCACATACGAGACACAATGAGTCTGCACCTTGAGCAAGCACACTTTTAGAGACAGCTAAAATAGACTGCGTTCACGCTCTAGAATTTGATGGTGTCATATTTTCAGATGCCAGTAACTCTATGGGAGATTTAAGGTTTTTGACAGAAATATCCAAACATATGATCCACAAATGTTGAACTGTACCATTATAGGTTAGTAACTGTCTTCTTAAACATGTGTCTTATAACTCATGTCTTTGGGGTTGAAAAATGGCACTTCTGTCTGAACTATTGTGTGAATGTAATTTGAGCTTATTTGTGCGACAGAGAAGACGTTGAACTTTGTGTCAGTTTTTATTGCATGTGAATAGGCCTAGTAACTACGACAGCGTATAAGGGTCACATTAAAAAAATAAATTATGCGGGCGCTATAAGAACAAAGTCGTAACATTTTGACCTTACAGTTGTAATTTTACAAGAATTAAGTCATAGTCAAAGACTTTATTTTATCCAGATTTAGGGGCTGACATCAATGACAAAACGCAGAACAACAATTCACCACCATGACCAGATTGAAAAAAATGGCCCTTATATGAGTGAAAAGATTAAATAAAAACTTACGTACAATGCATGTAAAACTTTATCGTGCTGGCCTTTTAAACATTAACAACTGTTGAATCATTTCCCTGGGAGTGACCCCCATGCGCCTCTGTGCACACCGACTGTGCTTCAATTCACGGCCAAATACAGGTGTAGGAGTCTTGGTCTGATTTTCACCAAGTCCATTCCCTTGACTTTGAGGTTTTTACCCTTGTTTACAGTTATTTGTGGGCTTGTGGAGCAGTGCACAACCAGACAGTGGCAGCTCATGTTTACACAGTGCACATGGAACATCCACGGATACGGGCGGACGCAGTGCTACAGACCCTGTATTGGGGAACAGCGAGGACAGTATGCTGTGGTTGATTCCGCATAAAGAATTTGGGATCAGGGATCAGCTCTATGTATTGGATTAAACTATAACCATTTACAGAAACATGACAGCACAGTGGCAATAGAGATTAGGCTACATTATAATTGGTGTGTAAAACCAGGGCTGCCCAGTGCGCACGGCTCCACATGTCGATAACGAGGGGTTGAAGTTATCCACAATGAGCACATCTTTGAACAGTGATAGTGTGCAAAGTGCCCACGTTTAGAATAGTAGAGAAATGAAGCTGAGTGGAGCAGAGTAAGGGTAAAGATTGCGCTGAGACTCCTCCACCTGTTTGCGGCTCGGAGCACAGCTGGTGTCCTACCCAATGAGCCCCAGGGAGCGCCAAGCCCTGCAGGCTTTTTCCAAGGAGGAGTCTGGGCACTCCATGGGATGAAAAATGTAGCCTACTTCCTTCAACAGTTTATGATTGATGTGTATGAGTGGAGAGGTGGCAGTTAAACTGCTGTGGTGATCTGTCTAATAACTTACATACATATGAGACGTGTAAAATGTCAGCATTTCAAAGTTTGACCTCCTTCATGGGCAGTTTTTATCTTATCCAAGCACCAGTCTTTTGAAGTCTGCATTTGCTTTGATTCACCGTCGACCCCTACATCATTAAATGTCAACTTTATTTTTGGTAAAATGATGTCTTTTTTGTCTTTAATCTCAAAATATTATGACTTCATTCTCGTAAAATTACGACTTTTTCTGGCTTCGACTTAATTCTCATTAAATTACGACTTTAATGTCGAAATGTTATGACTTAATTCTCGTAGCTCCCGCAGAATTTATTTTTTCAATGTGACCCTGATACTCTGTCGTAAGTAACAAATCTGCAAACTGGCACATTCTGCCACAGAATTCTGACCTGTCCTCCAGTTCAGCTTTAAATGATATGCATTCCAGAATTTAGTAATGTCACGTGAACCCAACCTACACAAGTACAACCATGATACAATGAAATGAAACCTTAAACTTAGATCTAACTGATATTATCAAATGCTGTGATGGCGCTAAGCTAGTTCAATAGCTCAAATTTGTGTGCTATGTTATGAACTGCTACCGGGGCAGAGCATTAGCATAACCAACACGGCACACAATGATTATTCCAAACAGTGTATTATATTATGCAAATGCCGCAGGTAATTCAATGATGAGCACAGGTTCACTGAGATTAGGGCTCATGTGCCTACCCCAAACCAAATTGATTAGCGCGCTCATAAAGTAGCAGCGGAGTTGTTCTATTCACAACCTGTGCAGTGGGTCCCGCGTGGCCTATAGCATTACTGAAAGCATTAGTCTCTCACACACATGCACATGGTGTGGAGTGAGCCAATGACCTCTGCTCAGACAGGCCATATTTAACACATTAAATCAGGCTGGGCTCAGTCAGCCGTGCCCTGTCTGACACTGGGGGGTCTCCACATGAATATACAATCAGACCCCATCACCATACACATGCAAATGAAAACTAAACGTATCCATGAGTGCTAAAAATGCAATTATGTGGTGAATTTTTATGGAAACCCAAATGAGGAGTTGTCAATGGGAGTAAATAGCTAGTTAACAGTTCGCTTACAATGGTGCAGCCTTCAGAACTGTTTAGTACACTTTTTATTGCATTGTTACATTACAAATAAATAGGGTAACTTTAAATGTGTACTTGTCCAAGCAGCTATTGAGGTCAAACTAAGACCACTGTGTACTGTCTGCATCTAATGAGCGTTTTATTGTCCAATATTCAGAAATTGTGTGGTTAGTGTTATGGTGGCGACAAAACAAACTATCTTTTGAGTGGTCAGAAATTCTCCAAATGGCTATTAACATCAACCTGAAAGCCCCAAAAATATCAGAGCGGTGGCTACTTTACATTGACAGGAATCAAAGCTAATTATAGTTTGTATAAATGCACTGTAATTGCAGTATACATCCATTGCTGTCATTTTGCTTAAGCTCTACACAGTGCCTGTCTGTATCCACGTTTGTGTGGCTCGGTGAAACTGGCCAGTCCCTGAACACAAGGCTCTGTGATGAAGAGATCCTTTCCCAGCTTTCATCAGAGATAAGCGGCCCTCTCCACACTCACACACGGGAGGCACGGGAGGTGGCAGAGACTGATGGAGGAGGGGGTCCAGTCAGGGGCTGGTGAGGGAGGGGTGGTCTACACAGGTGGAAGTGCTCTGCTCTCTGAGAGGCCATTTGGCGGAGGAAAGGACATGTTTGGCCCCACGGCGTGTTGACCGCAGTTGATGGATGAGAGGGCCTTGATTGTGGGGTGGGCTGTGGGCCTAAACTCTGGAAGAACCGTACCAGGACCCTACCGCGGTGCATCTGATGGAAGCTGCCCTGAGCACTATCTAGTTGGCAGTGTACAACTAACAGGCTGGAAGAGACATTGTCCGAAATGTGTGGTTATTGATAACGTATCCTCATATTTTCTTCAAGTGTTTTATTTCCTTATAGCTATAGTACACCTCATTTTATGATCTTAGTGAATGTGTTGAAAGTAGGTCAAATAGTAAACAGTATACTTAAATATGCACAATAGACAAAATCCTCAATCTATGATAGTCATGACCAACTCTAACTCAAGATATAGATATGCTCAACTATTCATGGGTCTAATCTTCCTGTTATATGTGACATTTTGAGGACTTTTCACTGTTCAAACAATATAATATTTTGTTTTAAATAGTTAATTGCTATGCCAACAGTTTTCATCATTCTAAAACCCATGGATAGCGTTTCACACAGACTCCACACATGACATTGCTTAATCGACTGCTATGATGGCACTAAGCTAGTTCTATAGCTAAAGTTTTTGTGCTATGCTATGAACTGCTACTGGGGGAAAGCATTCCACAGTACAAGGCATTAAAATGATCCATCTTCATTTTTAGCAGTGAACTGAAGGTGTAATCTAATAAATGCATGTAAATTCAACGCAATTCTATGGAACATTCCTGGCAAAGAAATACCATAATGCATTGGATTTAAATTGCACCTTTCAAGACACCCAAAGATAGACAGAACTTGGTCCAAGCGTAAATCGATCCTCTGACCTTTGAGCTGGGAACCACTGTTCTAAACTACTGAGCCACTGTCACCCCCACCATCTCAATAAAGACAAGTGGATGGCATGGCTAAAATCTATCTTATACAGGAATACAATGAATATACGGTTGCTCCGAATGCTGAATTATATATTGAAATTCAGTGACATTCAGTAACACGGGCGGCAGCGAATGGGATGTTTACACAACACCTTCTCATTTCAATCTGAATCTGACTGTGTGGGTGGTTTAGCTGTGTCTTTATCACATCTGTGGAACATGTGAACTGTGAGCTGGATGCTATTGGATAAGTCATACAAGCAAAAATATATCATATCTATTTTACTCTTCCAGGAAAAAAGCTAAATGTCCATGGGGGCCTATAACTACCAGTTTCCAAGACATAGAGTACTCTTTAATATATTTGTACTGCATCCACATACCATCTACAAACAAAGCAGTAATTTGCTTTGGTATCTAGTTTTGATACTAGTTTCATCATCAATAATAAGTATCTAGGTATCTATTTCTGACAACCCTAGAGGAGAATACAAAGCCCGAGAACCGTCATCAACGTGTCTGCCATAACCATTAAATTTATACAGTACAATAAAGGTGCTGTACCAGGTTTTTACTGTCTTAAAACGTGAAAAACAAAATCTGTTCATTTTAAAGTGTTTGCAGTGGTCCCAGATGAGTTTATAAGAACGTTTCACAACTTTCAGAGGCCAGAGCGGAGTTTTGCCGTCACTGCAATGAAACAACAACAACTAGCATGCTAACAGTGTTACTTCATGGTTTGTGTCCGATAAAAATGCTTTGTAATTAGATGTAGACAGCATCCAGTGGTCTCATTTTGACCCTAAGAGCTGCTTTTACAATATATGTGTATTGGGGGAAATCAAATTTTACTTTATTGCATTAAAAAAATCATACAGCAAATTGGGTGATTCACTCTGTGTTGTGGTCCCAGACATTAACCCAACATAACACACTAACCCAAAATAACCCAACCTGTGTAAATAAATAACCCAGCACTGGGTCACTATTGGACCAACACAATTCTGGGTTATTCTGACCCAGCAGTGTGGGTTATTATTTTAACCCAACCTTTTGGGTTATTCTTTCTACCCCATTCTGGGTTAAATTTAACTACTCTGCTAGGTTAATTTTTATAATGACCACCACAGCGCTATTTATTTTTAGAAAGCATTTTAAAATAATTAATTGCATTTAAAACATGTCATGACAAACAGCAGCACATAAAAATGTTCATCACAGTTGTCCATGTTGTAGTTTGTACTGGTTGAAGTGACAGAAGCTTAAGAGTTCAGTTGGTTTATCTCAGATTCCACAGCTTCAGTCTCAGCAGGTTCCACTTCAACAGAGAGAAAAGGACATGTTTACAGGTGAAATATAGTGTGATGGTGAAATGTCAAACCCAAATGTTGCGGATTTATCTAAGAAACATTCAAATCCATAAAGCTGTTACTTTTATGGTGTTGAGCTACAGTTACAGACTACGGTTACGAGCAGTCTGAAGTTTCTTTAGTAACTTTATCTGATACAAACTGATCACTTTTGGAAAGTTTCAGATAAAATCATAAAGATAAAGTAATAAAACATGTATAAATACCTTTAATCTGCCGTTTGTCTGGAGCAACAGAGGAGGTGGGTAATGGCTGCCAAGGACAGTTGAAAAGTCTGTATTTGACCCATTTCGCTTGGGGATTTGACCCAGAT
The DNA here is from genome assembly GCA_000787095.1 of Periophthalmodon schlosseri. NCBI lineage: Eukaryota > Metazoa > Chordata > Actinopteri > Gobiiformes > Gobiidae > Periophthalmodon > Periophthalmodon schlosseri. Next base: position 51,806 of record KN480899.1, read on the forward strand.
CACGTAGACCAGGTAAAAGGCGGTAAATGTCTATCATTATGTGCCATTTTTTAAATTACCCAACTGTAACCCAACCTGTTGACCCAACATTTGGGTTAAGGAAAACTACGCAACTCTGTAAAAATAATCCAAAAAAGTGACCCAACAGCCCCTCCCCAGCAATTGGGCAGAAAAAAATAACCCAGCATTTTGTGTAGTGTACAGTGAACTGTATAATGTACTTACTCTGACTCTACTGCCATGGTGATACATTAGAATCTAACAGTGCATTTAGCTTATTCTGATGCAGAGTGCTGCATGGGCCCAAGGACATACTGAGCCATTGTTTTATAATAAAGCCGCTCTCACTGTCATAAGGGCTCTATATTGAGAGCCTCTCGGACAGTCTCTTGTGCTGCTCAATGTACTTATGAGCACTACATGGTTCTGTACAGCTGTTATAGGCCCCCACATAACCCCAAAGGCCCAACACAGAGACCGCAACAGTGTGTGGGCAGAAAACGAAGGATGCTCCAACTTTGTGCTATCTAGTTTCTGTATTAAAAAAAATTAATAAATTATTTCTTGTTCAAGTAATATTTATATCACACGCTCTGTCATGTGTGTTTGCGAATGGGTTGCTGTCATATTGATTTTTTTCCTGCTATGGATGCCATTTTGAGGACTTTTGAGTTTGAAGTTTTATTTTTTATTTTTTCCACTTTTCGTTTTGTATTTTTTCCTAGATCAGTCTTATAGCATTTTTTGCAATTGCACGACTATGACTTCACCTTTTTTTACTTTACCAATAACAAGACTTGTTTTTGATTGTATTCTGTTAATAGACCAGGTCTCAAAAGTGCTTGTTCAATAAGCAGTTGTTTCTAATCTATCTCTGCTTCTCACAAAGTAATGATGATGCTCAAGTTGAACCAAATGTATGTAAAAGTACAATACACACTCCTAACCATGTTTTTCAGAGTGATGAAATGACCACCGCTTCTGTAGTAACTAACAATTCAAAACAAAATATGGTTTCACGCCTTGATTAGCCTTAATAAAACATGAAGAAAAACTTGATTCATAATCAGAAAATCGTTTATTAATAGTTTACTAATAGAATAATTCAGGCACCGGAGTATAAATCGCACCAGCCAAAAAATGCATAATAATGAAGAAAAAGACATATATTTCACATATAAATCACATCTGAGTATAAGTCGCACCCCTGGCCAAACTATGAAAAAAAGTGTGACTTATAGTCCGGAAAATACGGTACTTAATTAAGAGTTTATTGTTAGGGAGTATTAATTAGTAGTTACTAAGCTTGAATCATTCTTAATAAACTATTTGTTCAGTATGAATTAAGTCTTTCTTCATGCTTAGGTGTAGTTATTAGGGATGCACCAATCCAGCAGTTTCAGTTCTATATATACTATATACACTATATCTGCCGATACCCAATATTCACCAGTACCAGTGCAGAGACTGAAAACAGCATCTATTTTCTTAAAACAAAAATAAAATAAGACAGAACTGATCCAAATGTGTTGTGTATCTGTTATTTATCTCCCAAGTAACTACAGAAGAAATTTGTATAAATAAAAGAGCAAACATTCTGAGTCTTTATGGGCGGACTAGGATATCAATGTATATGTCCAACCAGGATATCGGCTGAACCGATATTTAGAAGTCGATATCAAATTTAGCATATTTTTCAGTATCGGTGCATCTCTAGTAGTTTTTATAGTGTTACCTAAAATCTTTTGACATGTGAAAGCACTCACAATGGCGCCAGTAAACAGGACGCTTAAACCATGAATAAAGGTCAGGTTGTCCGCCTTAAGCCAACTCTAACCAAGGTTTCTTCAGCTCTAATTCTTATGCTTCTTCCTCCATCTGTCCTTCTTTTCTCCGTTTTCTGTGCCAACCTTTACAGATCTGCTTACAAACATGTCCCACTGCAGCACCCAAGGACACCCAGTGCATACAGCAGAAGACAGGGACCCGATGCCAGCTACACACACACCCACCCACTCACGCACCCACACCTGAGCACCGCATCAGTGGAGAGCGGGGACATAGGTGCTGGTCTCTGCTCTGCCAGGACCATATGGAAGTGTCTATAGTGGAAAGAGGGGTGGGGAGGGGGATGTTGGGAGGACAGTTGACACAGAACAGATGCTACATGACCGCACATACACACGCGCACACAAACATACACACACACACACACACACACACACACACGCACACACACATACATACATACACACGCACATACAGAGAGAGGTAATGAGGGAGCAGTGTGCAGACTGGTGAGCTTCCTACTGCCTTATGGTCGGGGAGTTCGCTCAGAGAGTTACACACCAGCTCACACACACAGGCATTGCTGCGTCCAACCTTCATTTACTCACTTTAACAAATGCCACCAGTGAGAGCACCAGTCTTACTTAGAATATGGTGGATTTTCATTACTCAAATCAAATTTATTTTTTGACGATAACTGGCTTTAGATGTTCCCTAGGATCCAGAATACACACTTCTCCAATACTTTACGGACATGTGAGTCTGGTCACCGGTGAATCTCACAGTTTTCAGATGGCCGTGTTTGACAGGTGGATTAGCCAATGTGGGACTTACATGGTCCACTCATATCGAAACAAATATGGCTGCTCACGAGGAAAAAAGATGCCACAAGGGAATGAAAAACAGTGCAGATTTCTGCAGAAACAATGAGCGAAGCACTAAACTCTGTTAATCTGAGGTGAAAGAAATGTCATTTTGTTTGTAAATGATAGGTGACCAATGAGCTCCTTCATTTCACATGAGTCACTGAAAAAAACTAATGTGATTGCACGATCATGTTTGGTTAAGCTTGTGATGTGATTAAAGGCGTTAAGAACAGACTGATATCCGTCTGCATAAAAAATTACAGCGAGATATTAATCTGGATTTATCAAGCAACTTTATATGTATTTAGGGTGACCAAATGTCCATCTATTGGTTGCCCTGCACAGCCATTTAGGCCCCTGTCCCTTGCCCCACTTGTTTAGAAAATGTCTCATTTTTTCATTGATGACAGGAATTGAAAAAACACAAATTTATTTAGAAAAGATTTAGATTATTATGTTATCAAAAGGGAAGACTGGCTCTTTCTGAAAACCATCGTGCCAGTATGTTCAAGAACGTTACAGACACACTTTTTATATATTTTAATGCCTGGATCAGCTTGTATATTTCTTGCTGTGTGATGACATACCTTTGGAGGCCTCAGTTCCCAGGGGCCCGCCGTTGTCGATCAGTTCGGGCAGCCATGCGTCCTTCACAGCAGACTTGTAGACCACACGGTTGTCCAGACTCTGGATAGGCCTGAAGTTACTGCGCAGGTACTCCACACTCTTCACGTGATCCTGCTGCTCCGTGGTGAAGATCGAGTAGAAAGCCTCCAACTAAAAACACACATAGTTTTTTTAAATTTTGAAGTGTGATATAATAGAAAAATATCACGTAATATTGAAACTACTATACTTCTGATACTAGAGATGGGTGATATGTCCGTTCTAATATTGGTTTCGAATGATATTGGAGGATTTTCGCAGATAGCAGAATTAGCTGATATTTAGCACCGATAATATTTCAAAGTGCAACTGGATAGCGGTGTTGGCCCAAAGGGTGCAGTACTACTGTATGTTCCGGACTATAAGTCGCACTTTTTTTCATAGTTTGGCCGGGGGTGCGACTTATACTCAGATGCAATTTATATGTGAAATATATGTTTTTTTCTTCATTATTATGCATTTTTTGGCTGGTGCAATTTATACTGTGCAACTTATACTCCGGAAAATACGGTAAATCTGGACTAGACCAGGAATAAACCAGGACTAGAACACAGCACCGAACCAAGTCTACATTTGGACTCAAAATGGGCTAATATTAGGACCAAAAAGGGAGAGTACCCAAAAAATCCATACTGTTAACTGATACACCAGCTTTAAAACAGGGTAACCAATTAAGCCCTTTTATAAATGGGTAATGGGTTTTTAAAAACACTATCTGCAATAAGAGCCCTCTCCAGCTCAAATCTTAAGTACTACAAAACTATATATTATGAGGGTGTTTTATGACCCCTAAAAATACTGTTCAAGTTTTCATGGATTGAATGATGAGTTGATACAGTAATTATATTGACAGGCCATACATATATGCGCAGTGGGAACTTACGCAATTGACCAAAATGTTGCACGAGAAAATAATGAGGATTTCATCACTTATTTTTATGTGCTGGTTTCTGCTAATTGTTTCCACTGAGAGGTTTGAGCTAGGTCACTAGGAAAAGAGAATAAGCAGTAAATGAAGGATTTAAAATGTAAGTGAGTAAAAAGGTTATTATATTTAAGTTTGTTGAAACCAGGAAGTTTTGAGTTCATTAAAAAGAAAAGTGTCCTCATACTTAAAGCTGAATTACCCGACTTTGATCACCCAATCCTACCTGAGTATTCCAATCTTTTTTCCGGGTTTGCAAGTGATACAATATTTAATAATTAGATGGAGACAGAGCACAGTGGTCTTGCATGTCACAATGTACTGCTTCTACAATGTTGTTTATGTAGG
>KN480899.1:56465-149010 GCA_000787095.1 Periophthalmodon schlosseri
TAACAACACCTTTAAAGCTACCATCTGCAAGTTGGATTTTTTTTAACCAGTAGATGCCAAATGTGAAACCCCCTTTGCCCCTTCACCTGGCCTTTGTTCAGGCTCACCTGTGGTCTCTGGTCTTCTTCTGTCAGACCAAAGATAGCACATTATCAGGCAGAAGTAACGTAGACAGCATCTAGTGGTGAAGTGTGAGAATACAACAGGGGCAGGTTGGCCAGTCTAATTACAGATGGTAGCTTTAAGGTGAGGAACTACATCAGTCTTATCTCACAATTGTCCTGGTGTGATTCCAGTTTGGTCCTGATGTAGACTTGGCTTGGTACTATCCTGTCCTTATTTAATTTACTCCTAGTCTAGTCCTGGTTTAGTTACTGGTTTAGTTCCAGGTTAGTTGTAATTCTGTCCAAAATTTGATGTGGTGTTTGTGTATAAATGCTGAGAATTTGGTAAAAAAGTGGATCTTATAACCAAATGTGATACCAACTGCTTAATACTATTGGAAGCATTTAAAAGCAGAACCTCCTAATTTGAGCTGTGTTCAAAAAACACACAGTGACTTATTGGTGTTGGTTTAGTATTTAATGAAAACGCCTCTAAATAAACAGTGGGACTTGGTGGATTTGCTGGTAGCGTTTGCAGTGTGTCGGATGGATGGTGGACTTGGCCTGTTTGTGGAGCTGTTGGTTGGAGGCGTGCTGCGCGGCTGTGGAGAAGCAGACACGGATTAGCGCAGTGTGACTGGAGTGTGGTCTCTGTGTGAGCTGGCACAAGGCTCCCCGGGTCTGTGTGGAGAGCTGGGGGCAGCGCTATAAACACGCACAGTAAATATAGGACGCACTTTTACGCCATGTGGTAGCATTCTGTGCCGTTTGAACAAATCTGGTCGGAACATGTTGCAAAATTATAATTTTGTAGTTACAGTGAAAAACAACAAGTTAAAGGAGCTGGAACTAGTTTGAAATTGTTTGTAGCGCTCCAAACTTATTCCTCACTATTCTAGCATCCCATTATGCACTGAAACAAGTTTATAATCACTTTTCATTAACTTTCAGAGGCAAGAGTGGAGTTTTGCCATACCAGTAATACTAACAAAAAGCTAGTTTGCTAACAGAGCACCGGTGCTGCTTTCTAGTTTGTGAACGATAAAACGATAAACGATAAAATTGCTGCTTTTACAATACATCTGTAGGCTTACTGGAGCGACACAAACTTTACTTTATTAGCTCCGTGAATGAAATTGAGTACAGCCCTTTAAACAATTATAGGCATAGTTTTTGTACATTAGATAGATTGGATACAAGTAAGAAGTCTTGTTATTAAATACTGTAAGCTACAGAGTCAGACTAACTGAAGAAAATAAAAAAAAGAAAATTTTAGCCAAATTTCTTCACATAAAAACAGTCAATTTTGTTTGTTCCGATTCTATATTGTAGAAGATTTGTTACTAAAATACACCGCTGCGTGCCATCTGAATGTACTACAAAAGGGAGTGTCTGCTTTGTTGAAATTTGAAACGTGAATGGATTGGGTGTGTTAAGCTGGTTCTCCCAACTTCGCCATGTGAAAAACTGTTCTTAAAATAAAGTAATGGGTGTGAATACAAGCAATGTGCCAAAGAGTGTGAACAAGTTAGAGTAGCTAAGTTTACTATGGATGAAAATCAGGGAGTACTTATGGCGTTATGGGGCATTAGGGCAAGATAATTAAGTGCACATTTAAAGCACAGTTATACATATATGAAAGGGATTGCATTGACCTAGATCCTGCACCATCATAAGTATATACATTTTGTCACGTTTGTCCTTTTTCTCATACACTGTGCCAAAACAAAAATAAAAAAGCAGACATATTATGAGTCAGACGGTCTGTCCTCTGGTGCGCATGTCCTCATCTGTGTACTGATATATGTGTGTGTGCCTTCATCGATCCTCAGTGAGAGCAGCCCTGTCTCCCACTGACCTACTTCCAGAGCCGTCCAAAACAACAGGCACACAGCTAGTCCCTGTCCAGCCAGACTCTCATCTGCCTTCAACATGTCCTCCTGAGACCGGGAAGGAAGGAAGGAACCATGTCTTGGAAAGACATGGTCCACTTCGTCACCACCATCAAAACAAGAATAGGGCCTGCCTATCTGCTTTTCTCTGCTCATTACATCAATTCTTAAAGGAGACATATTGATTCAAGTTGACCTTTATGTGCTTTTAGCCATGCAACTGTGTTCTCTCATCACTTTCTTAATATCAAAACACAACTTTGAGTAAGCTAATGATGAGGGAACACTACTGTAATGTTAAAGGCTCATTAAAGTATATTTTGCATAATATGTCCCCTTTAAGCGTTTGCATCATTTCCTCCGTCTTTGTCTTGGGGAATTGAAGTTTCATAACTGCACTCATAAATGCTGGATTATTCTCAAATGTACTACCATCTGTGTATTGTGAGTGCTGTGGGCTTTGGCAAAGACTACTTGGTTGTTTTCATGATGCAAGAAATTGATCAACTTTTTAATTGGTGGGTTTAGATGTAGTAAAGACAGCATCTGGGCAGCATGCGGTGTTTATTATTTTTCACATAAACACATTTGTTCTTGGGGTATTTCATGACAAATCTTAAAAATAAATAATTATGTATTGATTCAACTATGGTGTTTTTATCCAGTCCCAGATCTGTGGACGGTAGCACAGACTCAATGTTTTCTTGTTTGGATTCTCATTTAGTGTGACTGTACCAGGCTGAGATTTGGCACCGGAGCTACAGTGTGTGGGCACTCTATTGATTTATGACACTCACTCATAGTTAGAAGATATAAACATGATAGAAACATGAAGTGATTGGACAACCCACGCTCCACACATGGGTTCTCCCTCAGGGCTTCGTAAACATAAGATTTAGGAGGAGGAAGAAGGGGGAAGATAATATAATGGCACCTAAAATGAGAGGAGTGAATGATAAGGAGGTAAATTTGGACATAAAATACTATTTGGTAAATGTTGCATGCTGCTTTTATACATTAGTTTTTATTTAATCTATTTCATTCATTTGCAATTGTAACCAACTTGTAGAAAGTTAAACAAAAAGTCAAGTTATCGGTATATGTGCTGAAATGTACCGGTGCAAATAAATGAATGGTTTCCCTGACATTAAACTTGCACTGTTCTGCTGGAGAGTACACTACCTGCTTGAAATTGTTAATGTTTTTCCTGGAATGATACACAATATGGCATTAAATGTACTCTATGTAGATACCCTTCAGGCAGACATAAGGCAGTGTCCCACCAGCAATCTGACCAGAACTGAAATATCAATTTTTCATTTGCTATGGATCATACCTGGATGACTGAGGAATTACACAGACACATGTTTTTATTGCTCAAAAATACCCTGAAGAACATGCATTCTTACTACTGTATACTGTGAGCGGCATCGGTTCTTGACAAAGCAGACCTGTAAATTGGCTTGATGATGTCACCTGCTTGTCTTTATGGAGATCAGTTTAATGCCATACAGTGGAACATCTTTCTTCCATCCTCCATACTGCATGTATGGTAAATGCACAAGTTACCTATTTATGATTGCATTTAATACAGAAAGTATGGGTGGTCATTATAGAAATAAAATACAAACTATTATTATGCCTTCCAAGAACCTAAGTAACTGTTTTATACAATTCTGTAATTTAACTTTTGGTCATAATAACTGATAGAGAAATAACTGGATTCTGACTGGATTCTTCTTCTTCTCCATAATGACTACAGTTTCTTGCACTATGTCAAACCTCATGAGCTCACCACGCCCATACCATCTCTCTTCCACCACTCTCTCCCGTTATGAATACCTTTATCATGGTCTCTAGTGCCCTCTGCCGAGAATCTCCTGTACGGTGGCCACTTGGTGAGAGATGTACCCAAACCCCGCCAAATTTTACTAGTACAGTATCTCCTATTTATAAACCTATTCCTACACATTGGTCACATCGGTGTGCCGTGATAAGGTCAGATCTGTTGGTATCAATAACTTAAATCTCCGTCCTGTAAAGCTAACCACTATACAGTCTCATCACAATCTCAACACAAGACCCCTAATGAACAAAACTCATATTTTGCATGATATTTTCTCTTCATACAATCTGGACTGGCTCCTTACTGAGACTTGGTTGAACATCAGAGACCTGTTTCCCTTCCATGACCTATTCCCACCAGGCTGTAGCTTCCTTAACTTAACTCGAACTACAGAGTGTGGCAGGGGAGTAGCTGCTATTTTTAAAGACAATTTTAAATGTAAACTTGTGTCTTTAGAACATATTAGCACATTTGAAATAAATTTTCACAAATACACCCCTCCTGGGTGCACTTCTATACTGACCACTCAGACCAGATGCCAACTTTGTTAATGAATTTTCAGAACTGCTCTCCTTTATGACCCACTGTGGTAGACTTATGGTTCTGAGCGATTTTAACATACATTTATGTGATCCTGGAAAACCATAGGTAAATAAATGTTTAGCCACTGAAAACTCCTTTAACCTTACCCAAAGTGTACATGGCCCAACCCATAATAAGGGACACACGCTAGAGCTTGTCTTTTCTTCAGGTTTCACTATCCCAGCCATAAAGATTGTACACTGTGGCATCTCTGACCATGTTATGATTATTTTTAATTATGCCTTATCCTGCCCTCCTCCAGTGCCTGTGCAGACACACTGTTGAACTCACTCTTATTTTCTTACAACATGTTTGTAGAAACTGAAACAATTTTTGAACCAAACAGTCCTGACTCTATTAATAATACAGAGGAACTGGTGGCTAATTTCAGCCTGAGATGTTATGATATTCTAAATCAGGTTGCACCTCTTAAACTAAAGAAATCCACCACAAAAGCCTCTCCTTGGCTCAGTGAATCCACCCGTGCACTGAGACAAGCCTGTAGAAGGGCAGAAAGCAAATGTAATAAGGACAAATAGCAAATTTCCTACCAACTTTTTTAACAGTCACTTAAAACATACCAGTGAGCTGTAAATTCTTCTAAGAGTATTTACTATTCTAAGCTTATCTCATCAAATGCTCATGAACCACAGGTTCTTTTTCAAAATATAAACTCTCTTCACAATTCCCGAGTCACTTGCACCGCATTTGCCTCCACATAAGAATTTTATAAACAAGATCTCAAATATTAGATCACAAATATCAAATTCAGTCTTGGTGTCTTCTGGGTATTTGAGGGTGCAACCAGGGAACCATTTCAGTCATTTCCAACCTGTTACATCTCCCTCACTGACTGAGTGGTTACCAAATTGAAAGCCACCCATTGTCATGGTGACATAATGCTGTCACAACTTTTTAAGGATGTCTTTAATACTATGTGCCCCTCAGTATTCAATCGTGTGCTCCTCAGTTTTCAATTAAAAACTTTTCACTTTCTAATGGTATTGTACCAGCGCCGTTCAAGCATGCACTTGTTCAGCCTCTACCTAAAAAGCCAGGTCTGGATGTTGATGCTGTAGAGAACTATAGACCATTCTCCACACTGCTTTTTATCTCCAAATTCTTAGATCTCTCTTCAGGTCACATCATACATCAACAGCAATAACATCCCAGACAAACTCCAGTCCGGCTTCCATCCTTATCACTGCAGTCTGTACTCCTGAAGGTTGTAAACGACCTGTTAACTGTTGACTCTGGCTCCTCAGGTGTTCTCATTCTACTCAGTCTCAGCGCTGCATTTGACACTGTTGATCACAAAGTGCTTTTAAATAGTCTCTAGGTACAAATGGGTTTTCAAGACAGAGTTCAATGGGTTTTCAAGCGATTCATCTCCTACCTAAATGGTAGATCTTTTTCAGTCAAAGTGAACAGTTTTGTGTCCTCTCCCACTCCTATCACATGCAGTCTTCCCCAGGGCTCCATTTTAGGCCCTCTTTTATTCTCTCTGTATATGTGCCCCCCTCAGATCTATCCTCCAGAAACATCATGTCCAATATCATCTATATGCTAATGACACTCTGTTTCTGTGTGAACTAGTTCCCCTATAACAAATCTTCATAAATGCTTAGAAGAAGTCAAATAATGGCAGTGAATCAATTTTGTACAGCTAAATGAAACCAAAACAGAGGTTATTTTATTTGGGCTCCACACAAATCACCTTAAAGATGCTCTTGGCCCATTGTCTGATAACCTTTATAGTTAAGCCAGAAATCTTTGTTTTTATCTTGGCTCCTCCTTGACTTTTGAACAAAACAAATAAGTAATGTTATTAGAGGCACTTTCTTCCAACTCCATACTATAGCTAAATTAAAACCAAGCCTGTCTCACAAAGACTTCGAAACAGTTATCCATGCATTCATAGCCACCAGGTTGGACTACTGGGCCTTATATGTGGGTCTCCCAAACACCAGCACTGGCAGATTACAGCTTGTGCAAAAAGCGGCAGCCAGGGTTTTAACAGGTACTAAAAAGAGACCACATCACCCCAGTTTTATCTAAACTCTATTGACTGCCAGTGAAGTTTAGAATAGATTTAAAAATGTTATTATTTCGTTTTAAAGCTCTCAATAATGCTGCCCCAGGTTACCTGTCTGATCTCCTGGCTCGTTATTCAGATCAACAATCCCAGCACTTACTGAGCTGTTCCTCTATGCCGTCTCAAAACCAAAGGTGACAGGGCCTTCTCCGTCATAGCCCTGAAACTTTGGAACGAGCTCCTGATCCATGTAAAGAATGTCACATCCATTGATCATTTTTAAACTCTATTAAAGACTCACTTCTATGATCTGGCTTTTAACTAGTGCTACTATTTTATTAAAGTCTGGTTGTTGTTTTTATATCTTTGTTGTGTATTTTCTTATGTTTTGCTTTTCATTTGTGAAGCACTTTTGGTACTCTGTTTTAAATTGTGCTATATAAATAAAGTGGCTTGGTTTGGCTTTATTATCTTGGTTTACGTCATCAGATTTATAATACTCCCTACAATGGAAGCATAGCCAGGCTTAAATGGACAATACCGACAATATCTTGAGAGTTCATGTCTCCAGGTCCCTGGTCTGCGCTGATGGTAAATAACCTTCTCTCACATTAAAACTCAAGTCTCATGGCTCTCCTTTCAACTCTTGGACTACTTCAATTTATTTTGAAGATAAGATGGATGCTGCCATTGTGTCCTTGGACAAGACACTTAACCCACCTCGCCCATTGTGTCTGCGTACACCGGTGTATGAATGTGTGTATGGGTGAGTGGTTCCTTGATGTAAAGCGCTTTGAGTTCCGCTAAGATGGAAAAGCACTATATATAAAGATGTGACCATTCTACAACAATGGCGAATGTAATAACCGACAAATGTAATGTACAATGGCATTAGATTGGTGGCTAACATAATAACTATTTGGTAAATCACCCCATGAATTGATTAAAAAAATCTAATACTCCAAATGTTACACCAGATAAATTGTCCCCCAACCCCAAACCCCACCCTTCTCTCTCACACTGTACGTACCTGTTTATAGGAGACGTAGATGGGACGACTGAAGATGATCCACTCCACCACCTTGCTGCAGGGCGGTGTGGTCAGAGAGCCCGTGTAGCGGTAATAACTTCCCAGGGAGGAGGGCAGCAGCTCCTTAAGCACGAACGGTTCTAAGAAGGTCTCTTTTTCTATTGGGGGAAAAAAAGAGAGAGAGACAGAGAGAGGGACTGATCAATACCTCTGTACCCACAATACACTCAACCACGCTTTGAACACAGACTCTGGAGCTCACCCAAGCGCCACACTACGGCTTTATGCTATCGATTGCATTTGCATTGTGCCTGCCTCGTTTACTGTCCTCTGTATTGACAGACGTAATTGCGGTGGACACCTATAATTATAACGGGTGCTGTTGGGTGGCATAAACAATAGAATCAGCCATGCACCTCGTGTCTCAACAGCCCAATGTTGACGCTGGAAAATTACTGGCTAACAATGTGTGCCTGGGAAAATGAAACTAAACAGCCATTAAAAAGCAGCAGTGATGTGAAACAGATGTTAGGCTCAAATAAACCCATTAGGGCCAGTTTGTGCAGAGGTACAGGGGGGAGTGGTCAACCATAAAGTTCATTATTAAAGGTGCTTCTTAAAAAACATAACGAGTTGAACTGTTTGCAGTGGTCCGAATGGATTGCTTACTTTCCTAATAAGTATATTATAAGTAATTTTCACAACTTTCAGAGGCCAGAGTTTACTGTCTTGGTAAAGGTGACAAACATAGCATGCTAACGGCACACTTCCTGTTTCACAAAGAATAAAACGCTTTATAATTAGATGCAGACAGGACACAGTGGTCTACTTTTCACCCTAAGAGCTGCTTTATAATGTATCTATACTGGGGCAAAATGGATTTTATATGCAGCAAAGTATGTGTACTGTCTGCATCTAATTATAAAGTGTTCTGTTTTCAGAGTATTAAGAAGTGCATATTAATTTGTTATTGTGACGGCAAAACCCCGCTCTGGTCTCTGAAATTTATTTGGACCACTGCAAACAATTTAAAAGAAACTAGTTCTATTTTTCACATTTTGAAGGCAGTAGAAATAACGTACAGCGCCTTTAATTACATGTAAAAAATTGGCCCTTTAAAAGCAATGGGAAAGGTGTGTCCAGGCATCGTTGGCAAAATGTTGAGATATTGTTTAGTTTGCATGGTTTTGTACTTTATAGTCTATTAAATTTGTATAGATTTTGTTTTATAGAGTTGCACTGCTCAATTCTTTTTCTTATTTCAGAGGTTTCTTTCAGTAGTTACAACAGCAAATCATCTATCCTTGTTTATTTCTATTTTCAACATCCTTTTCCGCTGAAGTGTTTATCACTTTACAATGGATTTTTATTTTTGTAAATTGCCTACTTTACTCACAGTAATCTTAGATACAAGTAATCAATATTTTTTTCTTTCATTTTTTCCCTTGTGTTAAAGCTGTGGTACCTGACTTTAGTCTTGTAAGTGAGTGTACGAGTTTACCAAACACAGAGCCAGGTGCATTGCTCTATAACACTCTGGGATGAGAGGGGATTGGCTGTGCTAGGGCCGTATGACGAAAGGTTTGTGAGAGCTATAGGAAACAAGTTACAGTTGCAGGTAACAGTAACTAGTAGTGAAATAACTAGTTCATGGTTTGAAAATCTGGTACCTCAGCTAATACATTCATAAACAAACAAGCAATTCATCGATTTAATGAATGCAATAACCTTGGAAGTAGGGGAGGAGGAGTGGGCTGGTACATGGTTTCTTCAGCTCCGCATTGGCTTTTTGGTTGCTATGATACTCGCGGTCGGAATTCCAAATATGGAACTCTGCTCCAAATTCTCCCCTATAACTGCTAACCTTGATGAACTTCATTTGACTGGAGCCAAACGCCATGGGCCACATTACACTCACTTAGTCCACTTCTTTATACAGCAAACGCCATGGCCACATTACACTCACTTAGTCCACTTCTTTATACAGTCTGTTCTTGAAATCTACTAACCTACGAACACTTATGCCACACATGTACACGGGTCACATGGCTTGTGGTTATAACATTTTCATTCACTTGATAAAGCACCTGTCTCCAATACAATAGCTTGTTTAGTGTCTTGGTCACATATACAGATTGTAGACTTATAGACATCTCCAACTTAAACTTATATTTGCCTGACATTTTAGTCAGTCCAAGAGAATATGTTTTACTGTTCATTATATGAGCTTCTAAAGACTCTTACAGTCATTCAACTACACACATTTTATCTGTGATCTATTTAAATAATTGCGGTGAATTATTCATGTTACAAAAGGCAGCTTCAGATCTTATAATTAGCATAACTTTCATAGCACTTTGTTTTTGCTGTTTGCCTATAAGCTCCACATTTAATTCTATTTAAACTATTGCTGGGTTTCAGGTGACATCACGACATTCTATATGCCAATAATATTTAATACAGATGGCACTTCAAGGCACTTAAAGCACTTTACATCAAGGAACCACACACCCATACACCAGTACACGCAGACACTGGGGGAAAGCTGTCTTGCCTAAGGACACAACAACAGTATTCATCTGTGGGAGCTGGATTCGGTGAGTGGATTTGATCACTCATGTTTATGTTGAGAATGGGATTCGTACGCTGACCTTCGAATCAGAGCACGAGCACTCAGAGAATAGACTTTAAAGCAGCTCTGCTTGTTACAAGTCTCTCCATGGCCTAGCACCAAGTACATCTCTGACATGTTAGTGCCATATGAACCATCTCACACTCTGAGGACTTCAGGGACCGGCCTCCTGCTGGTGCCCAGAGTCAGGACTAAACATGGGGAATCAGCGTTTCAGTTTTATGCAGCTAAACCTGGAACAGTCTTCCTGAAGATGAAAGACAGGCCTCTCCTTTGACAATGTTTAAATCCAGGCTCAAAACGGTTCTGTTTAGCTGTGCAAATAACTGAAAGGTTTTTATTCTGCACTCTTCTCCTTTAATGTTAAATTTACACTCTTCTCTTTAATGTTAAATTTATGATGATTATTTGTGATTATTTATGTTTTGATTTGTTGTATTGTTATTTTAATGTCTTTCTTATTCTGTAAAGCACTTTGAATTACCTTGTGTATGAATTGTACTATACAAATAAACTTGCCTTGCCACTCTGCCAACTGAGCTACTGCCGCCTCAATAGTAGATGCAGTTTTCCCGTTGTAATACAAGAAGGTAACGAGACTAGCCACTGATAGAAATCATCAGGTTAAACTTTTTATGGCAACATACAATGCAGTCAATAGGGTAAAGTGACTCTTGTACTCCATCTGGCACTATGACTGCACATTAAAATCTGGAAACCCCGAACAGTACGGAGCCCTCTTTATTACAAATGTAACTCAAATTACAGCAAGAACATAGCAAAGAAAGCTGCCCCACCTGTTCCCTAACACTCTCTGCACTGCAAAAACTGAAATACAAATTAGAATAACTTGAACATTAATCTTGATTTTAATCATATTATATGTTCATTTGACTAGATTTTGACTAGTATTTCTTACTGGTCTCAATATATTTCACTCTATAATCTATAATCCATGGAATTGTCCAAGATTGTATTTTTTATTTTTATTTTTTCTTGCACTTCTAACTACTAACTAAACAACTTGTTTGGCATACCCAGAACGATATCTCTGTGTATTTTTTTTACACATAAATGTCAGTCTGCCCCCTGCCCTCTGTTACGTCAAACATGATCGTGCAATTAGATTTGGTTTGTTTCAGTGACGCATGTGAAACGATTAGTCATCTATCATTTACAAACGAAATCACTTTAGTGCTTTGCTCACTGATTCTGCAGAAATACACAGTGTTTTTCAGTCTCCTTTGATCTTTTTTTCCTTCTTTCTTCCTCGTGAGCGGCCATATTTGTTTTGATATGGACGGACCATAGTGTCCCTGATTGGCCAGTCCACCTGTCAATCACGGCTGAAGTCTGAAAAAGGGTGACTCACATGTTCATAAAGTATTGAAGAAGTCTGTATTCTGGATTCAACTAAATAACAACCCAAATTCATCTAAACTTCCCAAAACAAGATTAAAATTTTGAATTCAGGCCATGTTAAACTCACATACCTATTCTTTTAGGCAGTTCAGAGATATAGTTTGAGCTATATGGCATACAGCAGCAGGGGCACCATGAGTCAGGAGGTGTTAATAGAGGAGCAGTGTGGAGCTGCCAGCATCGAAAAGAACAAGTGCACAGTTCTGCATGTGGAGAGGTGTCAGGAAGCAGAGGCTCAGACCTGCCTGCTTTCAATCTAACCACACATGATGCAAAAGCAAGTGCACACTACCATACTATAGAAACTAGCGAGAGGTATGTGACAAGCTCTTGTGCCACAGGAGCTCATGAGATAAAATTACCACAAGATTGTGCGCACATGAGGAAAATGATTTTCCCACACGTGTACATTAGATACAGTTTTTGAAAAGCCATAGTTCCCCAAAGTGCTAATAATGAAGTACAATGCCAGCAAAAATAGTAAATAAAAAATGCAATGTCAAAATTGAGAACTGAACCATTTATTGATCACAAATTATGTCAACGTTTTGCCTTGTTTCGTTCTTGTGGACCTAATCTTTTATATTGTGTCTTGTGGAAATTGTGTATGAAAGGTGAAAGCTTTTCCCAATTACATGAGTTCTCTTTGTAAAAAAAAAAAAAAATGTGTAGGCCTGCAACAAGATTGAGTTCAGTTATTATGAATATTCAGGTCACAGTATACTGTAATCATAACAACTAAAATAAAAACAATTATGACAATTTTAATAACAAAATAAGATGACTTCAGTTATAGTCCACAAAGGTCAACCTAAATGCAAAGTGCTTTTTCATGTGTTTATGTCAGATGATTATCAGTTCTGATTATCATTAACAACATCTGATTACATAAAGACGGTCACATAAATACAAATAGATGAAAATTAAGGATTTCACTGTTGTTTGGTCTTAGGGGCGACAGTAGCTCAGTTGGTACAGTGTTTTTCCACTAATCTGAAGGTTGCTCGAGTTGAATCCCGCTCTCAACATAAACATCATTGGTTGAGCAGTCAGATCCACTGACTCACAGGTTGATGGTGCGATTCCAGCTCCACAGATGAATTCTTTTGTTGTGTCATAACCCGCCTCGCTCCCAGTGTCTGCGTACACTGGTGTATGAATTATGTGTGTGAATGGGAGAGTGGTTCCTTGATGTAAAGCGCTTTGAGTGCCTTGAAGGTGAAAAAGCGCTACATAAAAATGTGACCATTTACCATTCACCATAGTGTCAATAATTGTGAATTATGATCAAATTGTGATATTCCTTCTCAAACTATCGTAATCCGTAATACAGACACTAAATTACATGAGATGTGCGGAGAATGGGGTTTTATTACAGTTATTAAGTGCTATTATTAAATCAAAATGCCACATTATACATTCTGTAATACTGATGAAGAAAACTGTATTTATAAATATCAAGAGGTCTTCAGTAGGCATATTCTTTACCTAAAATTAATTAAAATGGCTTCTGAAGTTACAATAGAAAGATTTGATAAAAAAGACTGACTTTTCAACTACTGAAATTGCTCTCCTGATACATGAACAGTGTGCTCCATTAAACCGTGACCCTGGTGGATTCATGTTAAAGATGGATTCATATATGCAGGTGGGTGGCTGCTGTCTGACATGTGGTAAAAATAACAACAACAAATATTTCACTTACTTTTAAAATTTTCTATTAACCTTTACTCTACATTGCAGTTGATGTCAGTATAAAAAAATGTTACTTTTGAAAACTCATCTATGCTAGCTGCTCTTCCTTGGGGCTTTTGTATATCATAAATCAATAATCTCCCCACACAAGCATTCAAAAATAGAAATAACTACACGTATAAATGATTCTCTGGTGTACAAAACCATGCTGTTTCGAGTCTGACCTTTTAGTGAGGCCATAGCACTTTCACACATGGTTGAAAATGATTAATATGCCATATCCAGGAGCGCTATACCAAGATATACCTTTCACCAGCAAGTACAGTCTATGCTATAACACTAAAGCATGACTCTAAATAGGGCTGACCAATTTAGAAAAAATATCTAATTCTAATTTATCTGACAAGCTTTGCGATTAGATTTGTAATTTATGTTTTAATAATAGCATTCATGTTCATATTCTAAATGGGTCCAGAAGAATTGACAAAAAGACAAGACGAGAACTGACGAACACAAGGATCACATTTCTGTCATGTTTGTACAGATTTAAACTACAGGGTTAACAGTTTTTATGCAGAATAAAACAGGATATTTTGTTGTTTGTGGAGGAAATTATGGTAGTAGTAGTAGTAGTAGTAGTAGTAGTAGTTCATTTTAAATGGTTTGCAGTGGTTATTCCTCACTTACCTTATGCATTTCGAGCATCCTAATTATTCACCGTGATGAGTTTATAAGCGCTCTTTGCAACTTTAAGAGAGTGGAGTTTTGCCATCACGGTAACGCTAACAACAACTAGCATGCTAACCACACACTCCCTGATTATCGGATAATAAAATGCTACAGTATACAGTGGACTTATTTTGACCTCAAGAGCTACTAGTACAATATCTGAGGACAAGATACATTTTGCTCTGTAACATGGAAAAAAGCAGGTACGAGCCCTTTAATCTCACAGTCCTGTCTCTTCTAAACAATGTGTTTGTGATGGTTCTAACTGTGTGCATGTTTTGCGGCGTGGGCGTTGTAGAAGTCTCTTGGGGACACGCAGGTAAAGCAGAGGTGTTCAGGAGAGTGCTTTAAAGAGAACAGAGCAGCACTCATCTATCTGCAGTGCATTAGATTGCTTCATTTGCACATGAAATGAGCGGAGGTTTTCTGCCTGGATGAGAACTTTGCATTTGTGTGGAGATAAGTGAATTTTACTGCAGCGAACAGGAGAGCCCCTCAGATGACTGTGCTAGTGTGGATTTATTAGCTATTTACTCATTTAAAAACATGTTAAGCCACAATCTCCCTTTTGTAAAAGCACTCGCAATTATTTCTATTGAGTGTGTTGACGGATCGCTTGTTTTTCAATTAAGGTTTATTTGCGGATTAAGAGAATGCTTTAACAGTTTGGGTGCTGACAGAAGCTATTGTAATGTTTGGCTGGGCTGAATAGGGTTGTCAAAAATGCTCTGATACTAATCAGCACAAAAAAACTAGTATTCAAAGATACTCATTTGAAGTATTAATAGTATCTAGTAGCGTTAGTGAAAAAAATCCCTAAATAGGACAAAATTAGACTTTTCTATAATTGTTTTGGAATGGTCTTGAGCTATATCAGAACTAGTGAAAGAATATGTATTAAATAAATTGCTGTTAGCCAATCAATCACATCTATAATGGAAGAAAGCTGGTGGCGAACCCTCCACTAGAAAAGTTACATAGTGTTCCCAAAAAGCATGAAACCCAACATATGAGACTTTGGCTGTAAACTGGACAGTGTGTGAAAAGAGGCTAGGATTTGTGTGTGTGTGTGGAGGAGATAGTGCCCTGTCAGTGATGGCTCTGTGTATTTACACACCTGTCTGCCTGCACTGTTCTCCTGCAGCTCTCATGACACAGAACTCAAACACACTCCTTTCAGCTTGTCACATTTATTATGAGTCCATTATTTGACTACCACACACAGGGCCCAGCGCTGTATGCCTGCCAGTTTCAATTCTAACACTTTCAATTCTAAATGTGCTATATTTCTGGACTACATTAGTTTCTTTATAGCAAAAACAGTTACAGTGATGATGCTGTAAATTTGAAAACTTGCAGCCATTTCAAAAGCGATATGAAAGTGGAACCACATTTGTCATGCTTACTTAACTTATATGCTTACTTGCAATTTTATGTCCCCTCTATAAGTGCATCCGTGAATCTTTGATTTCCTTTACTCTACTGCCTGTTAAAACCATCTCATTCTGCTACATCTGATTTTAACAACCAGCATCCCTGTCCATCTGATGATCTCATTCCTTGGCAAGTTGGTTTTTAAATATAGAAAAAGCAGAGGGCACAAAAACGAGAGCTACGAGCAGTGTATCAGTGCTAACAGTCATTTTGTGTCATCGTTTTGCTGACTAAAACTCAACACAAAAAAGTTCTCATAATGGCAAAACTATGACTACAATTACATACATTTTTCGTTGACTAAAGCGATGCCTAAACGTCGATATTTTCATCAACTGTAACTACCGCTACTGAAATCTTAAAAAAAAACATAACTGAATGAAAGGATTGAGTGGAGATAGATCCAAGTTCAATTTTTAAATGCCAGAGCGCTAAACCAGACCCTAAACAAACACAAGTAACACATCTGGATATGTCCCATGAAGCAGTGACCTACAATTTATCAGTTAAAATGTTTTGTCTGATAGACTAAAACTATTACTATATAGTCGACCGAATTAGCAAGGTCAACTAAACTAGCATAAAACGAACTGCTGAATTTGAATTTGGTTGGCTACGTAGTGAAGGCTGCTGAAATGGTCAGAATGATTCCTATGAAATTGTATGAACTTTAAAGACATTGTGAAGCACTTGCCGGGGTAGAAATAGATGACATCATGTTGTGGGACCAAACTTTTTAAACTGTCAAGAAGCAGTCAGTATAAACTAATATGCAAGATTATTCAAACATGTCAAATATAGGACATTCTGTACATAAGAAGCTGAAGATTTTTGACCATTCTCATTGCAAACCCCTGTCCCACACCAACCTGACACCATGGCAGAGTTGCATGCTCACATATTAGGCTGAAGTAGTTGAGACAGCTCTTGTCTGCTCCACTCTCCTCTCTTGTCACTGCACATCCTCTGCCTGCCCTCAGTGCACCCGCTCTAGACAATGCACTCCTCTCTCTGCCGCAAGTGGCTTTCACAACTCTTTTATGCAAATGCGACTCGGGCTTTTTAGCAGACCGACTATGGAGAGATGAAGGCAGTCGTTGGGTATTTGTTCCACTGAAGTATCATGTAAAATGCAACAAGGCATTAGGTACAAAGAGAAGAGTCTGACCTGAGGTAGCAACTAGACAGGAGATCGGTGTGAACAATGTACCCGCCCGCTGCTCTGTTCAATGGCAGCGGTGAAGACAGAGCAAATTAGCCCAGCACCTCCACAGTGGGTGCCTCTTGTCCAGCCCGACTGCACCAGATTCATCTTTGTGGACCATAAATTATGCAACCATACCAGCTTATCCAGACAGCTGAGCAGGAGATAAAGTGCAAGGCGTTCTATCAAATTTTTATTTGCGTTGAAAATTCACTCTGTTGTTGAAAGCCAACAAGACTTTGGAGTGAATGTTTTGATCATCAGGTTCCCATGATGTGAATTCTTTATTTTTAGGACAGATACGGGTTAAATAAGGTTGGGTTAGGGTTTAGGTTAAGGTTAGTAACTAAGGTTAAAGTTCCTGTACCTGATGTATGTGAGCGAAATTAGTCTTGCAGATATATTGTATAAGCAGCTGTTGAGGTCAAATGAAGTCCACTGCGTACTGTCTAACGTTTTTATTGTCCGAGAAACAGGAAGTGTGCACTTAGCATGCTATTTGTTGTTAGCATCACCGTGACGTAAGCTCCACTTTGGCTTCTGAAAGTAGTGAAAACGCTCTTATAAAGTCATCGCGGTGAATAATTAGGATGCTCTGAATGGATATAGGGTAAGTGCTTTGGAACAACTTTGGAACACTGCAAAACTTAAAATGAATTGGTACAGCACTTCAGTCTCCTGGAAATTAATGTAAGTCACTGTGATGTCCCCCAAAAACATGGAAACCAGACTCTGGACGTAAACAGTGCGTGGAGGATAGGATTTTCGTGTGTGTGTGTGTGTGTGTAGCAAACAGTGCCCTGTCAGTGATGGCTCTCTGTATTTACACACCTGTCTGCCTGCACTGTTCCTCTTCAGCTCTCATGACACAAAACTCAAACACACTCCTTTCAGCTTGTCACATTTATTACGAGTCCATTATAAGGCGTTTTATCAAACTTTTATCCGCGTCTAAAATTCACTCTGTTGTTGAAAGCCACCATTGGAGATCAAGACAGAACAAGCTTTGGGGTGAATATTTTGATCGTGGCGTGAATGCAGTTCAGGTCAGCGTGCGCCGAACATACAATCATTTTAGTTAGAAATACGAAAATGGTGTGTGAAGGGTGTTAATGTGTTAATGCATAGAAAAAATGCGTTCCCAAATTGCTCATTTATGTTGTGAGTATATGAGAGGAGCTGAATAATGAAGGAGCAGGGAGTTTGTGATGAGAACAATCAAAGCGCGAGTAGCCTCCAGTCAAGGCTCCATAAAACATGAGTGTGTGTATTTGTGGCCTTCCTACTGCAGTACATGCACGCTGGAGATGCAGACGGGCTTTGTAGTGGAGAACAACATTGGTTTAATTAATAAAAAAACTTAAAAATTCTGCAGAAATACGCTGTGTTATCTTTTTTCTTTTTTCTTCGTGAGCAGCCATATTTGTTTTGATATGGATGGACCATGTGTGTCCCTGATTGGCTAAACCACATCAAGTATTGAGGTTAGACATTTGTGCATCACGAGTTTGGATGTTTCATTCAAAAACATTGAATCTCCCAACGTTACACAGGCCCCTGTCCTCCATCTGAAATTATGGCATCATCAAGTTGTGGTGAATGCAAACTATTGGCCTGCATTTTTAGGTGCCAGTGCTCATAACATATCAGTTGGCTCCTTCCTCATGCCCCTGCTTACTGCCTGTACTTCTTGTGGTTGTGCTGCTCGCTGCTATAAAATGTTGCAATGATGAGGCACTATATGGAGGGACAGTATCATTCAAGGTTCGGGCTCCGTAAGGTAATGACATTCAGATTGATGTAGTTGTGGGGCAAGCGAGAAACTATTTTGCAGTTTTGAACCACAAGTCCATGAAACTGTTTTGTTTAGCAATAACCTGCCTTGGGTCAGATTGATATGTGCAGCACTCTGAATTGAGTTCTACATTTAACAAATACTCCAAGCTGATTGGTTGAAGCATCACAACAGCTAAACAAGCTAAAAAAGTCAAACTTTTGTTGCATCCAGTTGAGGTAAAAGCACAGACATCTTCCCTGTCCAGAAATACACAAAACACTTAACTTCTGCACATTTTTCACAAACAAAATAGTCCGTATTTTAGCTAAAATATGCAGACAGTACATCTGTAGGTGTTGCCATGTTTGTTTTGGTTTGCTTAGGAGCTTCACTTTTGGTTCCTGCCCAAACCACAATGCTACCCTGTGATTGGGTGATTGGCTGGGTCCTATCTCACCACCGGAAGCATGTCAAGATGGATTCCCATGAGTTTGTGAACGCACAAATATTGCAGGAATCCATCTTGCTGCATAAGGTTAGGTTAGGAAGCTATATTGAGGCATGCAATGGACAAAGTCATAACTACATTTCAGATAACAGCATCATTTATCTTCTTTGATTAAAACTAAGAGGCATTTGAGTCCAGAGTGTGAAGTGTCTATGAGAAATTTCATCTTTTCCATAACCTGAAATGATTCAATGTAACATTCAATAAGTTGTTGTTATTGTTACTGGTAAATAATAAAATAAATCAGTGAATTGAATCGTTGTGTAAACAAAGGGTGAAGGCTCTTGGCATAGATGCTATTATAGACTAGAGAACAGAGTGCTTGTTTTCCAAAGAAGGACACCCTGAATGTGGGGAGAAGGTTGTTCTGCTCTGACTGAACTAGAACATAAGGTTTTATCTTCGGCTTAAAGAAAATCAATAGCAAAGAACAGAAATAATGAGGGAGAAAGTGTAGGATGTGTCTGCTCAATGTATCATGTTCAATGCAATCTTATATCCAGTATGTTCTAGCACTTACAAAGAAAACGTCCTTATATTAACCTTAAAGGGGACGTATTACATAACCTCAACCTTTATGGGCTTTTCACCTTGCTATAACTCGCTCATCATTAGCTTACTCTAAGTTGTATGATTGATTTATGGTTTGAGTGATCCTGTATTGCCTGCATCCCTGTTTTCACCATAGACTGTATATATAAATGGACTTAGCTAACCTGCTAGCCACCACGTTCCAAATAGGAAGCGAGCATGGGCGCACTTCCAGCTCCATCGACTCTGGCTCCAATTCACTTTACACTGAAAAACTGTTGCCCCTCTCTCCATAACTGCTGCTGTCAAGTGTGTTTTGGTCTTAAAATGTCCGTATTAACCCACTCTACATGATCCTGGTGTTTTTATTTCTATTTTGTCCGTAAATCAAGATATGAACAGTAATAACATACAAATCAGGCGCCTTCTTTCCCTGAGGTCCCTCCCACTAGTGTTAGCAACAGGTTTGATTGACAGCGTTGCTAAGCGCCCGCTCCCTACTAAACCAGTGGTGTGGGCGGGAAGGGCGTTACCTTCAATAGCCTCGCTCCGGATTGGCCTTTCCGTTGCTATGATACTCGCGGTCTGAATTTGCCGCTATAACTACAATCCTCAATGAGGTTCATTTGGCTGGAGCCAAACGCTATGGGTGATGTCGCACTCACTTAGTCCACTGCTTTATACAGTCTATGGTTTTCACCAAACCGCTATCTCCGCCCATTGCTCTGTACCTACTTACAATTATTAAAAAAAAAACAAAAAAAAACAAACTGAAGGGTAATACACATAGGGTTAACAAATCACATTTTTCAGCTTGTCTTCAGCTGTCTTTAGGGAAATGACACTCTGAAGAGGCAGTGCATCTCTACATCTACAACTGTGAAAAGGAAGTCAGTGGACCGGTTTCTTTTACTAAGCTGTTGCAGATCAATAATGCAGTTTACAATGAACAAAATGTAAATGAATGAATGTTACAGTTTAATTCTAATCGCCCACAAAGATGCATATGTTTGTTTTAAGAAATAGATGTTACTTACATTGACCCAAATCACGATTCAGTAAAGTAATTCATTGTACTAGTTACTCATTTAAGTGTTGGGGGACTTTCAGTAAATGATAAACAGAGGCCAACAATTCTAATTTTGTCTAAAGCTGGTCAAAAGCAGGAGTTGAAAAGGTAGGAAGACTTACCATGATGCACCACTCCCTTAAGTCCATGGATGATGGGTTCCACAGCCGGGTTATCCTTGGCTCCAACCTGAGGACACATAATTTCTGTAAGCTTTGCATTTGAGACATCCCTGACACAGCAGTTCTCCAAATGTGTTTATGAGATGTGGGAGATTCAAACTTTTTGAAATGCATGTAAATTGGATTAGGCCAGTTATCCACTTTTCCTGACATGCATGTAAACATAGGGACGGGTCTTCTTAAAGGGCCAATATTACACTATTTTCTGATCTGTTATGATGTTGTTTCCTCATCAAAAACATACCTGGAGTTTTGTTTCATTCACACATGTTTAGCACACAAACGCTGCATATTTAGGCTGAGTTCTTCTCTCAAACGGAAATAACTCTGTCCCACCTTGTGATTTCATGTGGTAATACAGAAAGTGCTCCACTGTGCTTTTAAACTCCATACACCTTCACTAGAATCATTTGGATGATTTCAGCCCTGGAATTGCCAATCTCGACTGAACTAAAGGTAAAATGTAACTGTTAACTTGAAAACTACCACGACATGACATCACAATGTGGAACAGAGCATTTTGAGCTTTGAAGATGTAGACAGACTTATAATAAAGGATTACTCAAACATGTGTGAATGAAACAAAACACAACTCCGGTTATGTTTTTGATGAGGGAACAACAATACAACATGGCTTAATTACTAGAACAGAACTTCTAACTTTCACGTCAACCAGGGACCTGCTGGACCTGATTTTCTCCAGGCCGATTTTATACACAACCCATTAAACTGAAAGTAGCCTGTATGACTCAGTATTGTGGTGACATAGCTGTTGGTCCTCTGCCTGACTTTATGAAGGTCTTGGGATTCAATTCTTGGACTACGTGAGGTCTTTTGTGTGTAATTTGTTTGTTTCCTCAGAGTTTTCCTCTGAGTGCTTCACTAAAAACATCTACAACAGTGGAGGACAAGACTCCTGCGCAAAGAGGGTTGTGAATCACAGTGGGTATTTTTTTAATTAAAAGGTCAAAAAAATAAACAAACAACAGACCATCCACTATATCAATATTAGACAAGTATTTGCTGCCCATGTGATACACAGTGATGGGAAGAATATTTTAAAAATGTGTATACTTTGCAATTTATTTACTGTTTGAACCATATAACGTATTACATTATATTGTCCAATCAAGTATTGTATTCTGAATACTTGTAGTGCTTTCACCTTGAGTTGCATTATGTTACAGTGTAAAGAATGCGACATTGATTTCAAACAGCTTTATGTTTGTTGAGCCGTCTGTCATGCATGTAATGAAAGGCTCTGTACCCAATTTTTTTCCCTGTATTTGAGCAAAATATGTCTTGCCCCAGTACAGATATATTGTATAAGCAGCTCTTGAGGTAAAAACATAAGTCAGCTGTGTACTTCTGCATCTAATTAGGAAGCGTTTTATTGTGTGATAATCAGGAAGTGTACAGTTAGCATGCTAGTAGTTGTTTGCATTACCGTGAGGGCAAATCTCTGCTCTGGCCTGTGAAAGTTGTGAAAAATGAATAGCGAATAGAAATGCATAAGGTAAGTGAGGAGTAACTCATAGCAAACCATTTAAAATGAACTAGTTTTGTTTTTTGTTGTTGTTTTCTTGCACTCACCACAAGTGCGGGGTTTTCTTATTTTTCTCACTAATTATATGCAGGTACATGTATTTAGTTCCTTCCTAATGCTGGTAACACCATCTTCAGTGTATTCATAAATTACCCCAGGTGCTCTTAAGTGTACCACCCGACTACACTCACATCAGCTGGGGGTTTGTGGAGTGACAGGCCCCAGTGGTGGGGCTCAGTAGGGGAAGGCTCTGGTGCTTTCTCAGACTAACGTTCATAACAAAAGATGCCGCTCTTCTCCTCCTCCACTCTCCCCGTGATCTCTCCGTCTCACACGCACACTCGGAGCCTCACTTTCAAAACAAGTTCTTATTGCACTTGCAGTTAATATCTTCTTGTGCTATTTGAAATGATTACCGTTGCGTGGGCGTCTGCAAAGTGACTGGAACATTGTCTCACTTTATCTTCCCTTAACCCTTCGTTCCAAGCATCCATACTTTTTCTTTATTGCACGTGGTACTCTGGATGCTGGTTTCACAGTGTGGCAGTGATATTTGTCCATTAGTGCTACACTTAAAGAGAGGGTATTAACTGCTAACACATATATATTCAGATCACCGTGTTACATTTTATCATTTTGAAAATGCTATATTCCCTCGAAAACAAGGTATTAACACATTTTATAAGTTTCACTTTCGTTTTTTAACACTCTGAGTCTCCTTTTCCTTTGCTCTCCGCATTAAGTCACTCCTCCTTCAGAGCGCACACAATCAGCTTCCCACTAATGAAACTACAGCACATCCCATCAAGTTTGTCAAGTTGTTGTGTACAGTTTTGTATCATGCTTTTGATATATTTATAGAGAATTCTTGTGCGGGAGCATGGGTGACGTAGGCTTGTGGGCGGACACACAGCTACAGCTAGTTGCAAGGAGGGTTCGAATAGAACCCGGAACAGATCGCTAAATACTCAAACATGCAAGAAACTTGATAGAAAACGAAATACATTTTGCGTAATAGCCCCTTTTTAATGCATTTTAGGGACACACATTGGTAGCAGTGACAGTGGAAGGCAAATGAACACTTAATATTTGTATGTCTCATAGGTGTGAATATTATGACAGTGAGATAACAGATGCACTGTCATACTTATGATCTATTATGATGATATTTTTATGATCTATTTGATAGAAGTTTTAGTTTGTTTCCTTTATGGCTGCAAAATTAATCACAATCAAATAAAATCACATTTTGAATCACATCTGCCAATAATTATGTAAAAGAATGTTCTCTGCAGACAACAAAATACTCTGTCTTCTGAATCTGATGTATAAAATCTGCTAGCCCTGGTTTAGCCCTCTACAAACAGTGATTCTTATTATTAATTTAGCAGTGCATATTTCAAATTTCTTTCAAATGTGCACAGTGCTGAACAAAATTCACATTTAAAAAACATGAATTGCTTCTAATTGCAATGAAAAGAAGGCATGAGTAAATATTTTCCCGTAACTATGTAGCCTGTGTTTTCCGTTTATATATTCATGATATGTATTACAGATTGTAAAATGTATTTTCATTCTTTTTTATCAGAGACATTCTCAAACTCAGACTTTTTTACTGGTCATAACATCTGATAAAACACCACTGCAACTTTTAAATGTGCCTTCTTGTAATGTTCAAATGGTTTCAGCCTTTGAGTTGTTTAAGTTTTGAACGTGACTTCACTTGGTGCAGCAATCTGAGAAGAAAAACAAAATCAAATGTCTGAGGGCAGATTGAAAGAAATGTATTCGGCGCTGAGGCCAGTGGAGTGTGCAGCACTGAATGTAAACAGCCAGCAGTGCTTATGGTGTGATTACAGTCATTTAGCCCAGTGGCAGAAGAGAATGAACTAATTGCTACTAGATTCAAATAGCAGTCGTCACCTAGATTATGGTTAATTTCTCAATTTTGCATATGTCAGTGCAAACTGCACAAGTATATTTTCTGTAATTGCCTCCAAAACAGTTTCTTTATGGCCAGTTTTTGAATACATACACCTGGAGGCTGAAATGCTAAAGGTATAGAAATGAAGTTAAAGAGGGGGTGTTATGCAAAATGTACTTTTTTAGGCTTTGTGCTATATTGTTGGTCTCTCATCAAAAACATGCTGGAAGTGATTTTGCATGTTTGAGGATCTCTCCTGGGCCCTATTGGAACCCTGGTGACAGTTAGCAGTACGATTGTGTTCAAGCCCACAAGCCGACGTCACACATGCTCTCGCACGGCCATTTCCCATAAATATACAAAACAATACACTACAACTTCACAAACCTGATGCGATGTGCCGTACTTTCATTAGCGAGGATACACACCGATTGTGGTGTGATAGTGCTCTTCAGATGTCTTTAGGGAAATGCCACTCTGAAGAGGCAGTGATAGGGGGAATGGAGGACTCAGAGGGTCAGAAAGGAAAATTAAACATTTTAATGTTGTTTTTGGTGAATATAGCATTTTCAAAACAAGAAAAGGTAATATGGCGATCAAAATATGTTACGTGTTAGCAGTTAATACCCCATAGAAATGTAATATACTCTCTTTAACGGGCATGTACCTGATGATTTTTTTTCCATGTAATTAAGTAAAATTTGTTTTGTTGCAGTACATATATATTGTAAAAGCAGATCTTAGGGTGAAAACGAGACACCTCTCCTTTCTGCATCTTATTATATAGCATTTATTCTCTATGAAACAGGAAGTACACCGTTAGAACGCTAGATGTTTTTTAGGTTTAACTTGAAAGTAAACTCTGCTCTGGCCTCCTGAAAGTTCTGATGAATAGGTAAATGTTTTAAATGTACTAATCATGTTTTTCACGTTTTTAAGAATCAGGTACAGCACCTTTTGTAGAAAAACAAGTGACTTTTTTATTTGTTTGTGTTAACTTGGAACCAAACCAGCAGTAATGTTTGTAATTCCCCTTTTTTCTCCAGAGTGACAGTACACCTCCTTTTAGGACAAAGGATTTTCAGGTGTACCTCCATAGGTTCTGTAGTGCATTTGTATGTACTATCTAGTATGCGTGTGAAAACTAGCTATCTGTCGTTAATTATTGCAATGTTTAGAGGAGCTTGAGAGCTCCATCTGCTGTATAGAGCTGAGGAGATGATTACTGTCACCCAGCACAATGCACCTATAGTATTTATCCACCTGCAATGGACTGCCTCCCTCTCATCTGTAGAAACTGCTTCTCTTTCAGATTTTTGACTCTCTGCCAAAACTTTCTTTCTTCCTTCCTGAAAATTAAATCCTCCAAATGAAGTAGAACTGTTTATTGCTATGCATGTGAGCGCACAGTGTATAAATATAAAATAAATATCACTTTTTGCACAATTTGATTAGTTTGTATATAGGCCAGAATGTACTTGGAGGCTGTTTTAAACTAATTTGAAAGTTTTAAGTTTTGTCTCCTGTGTGCGCTCGGAAAGTTGAGTAGGAGTTAAAGGGTTATGAGCGATTTAATAAAAATGTTAATGATAAACTTAAAATAAAACACAAACACTGAATATATAGAAAAAGCTCTATACCTTAAACCAATATCCTCTCCCTCCACTCCCACGGCTATTTAAAAAAACTGCTTTTAAATATTCTTAAGACACCTACATAGGGCCAAAATTATACAAAAGTGAATGTTGTTTCTTCATATAGAAGCATTTGTTTAAGAACTACCTTAACCATGGTTTTGTCCAAGTTTAGACCTGGTTTAGTCTCATGTTAGACCTAATTTAGGCCTGAAATAGTCTGGATTTAGACCTGGTGGTACTAGGAAAAGCCCAATAAGTCTGACTCAGACTTGTTCTGATCACTGCACTGTACTAATGATGGTTAACATGTTTATTGCATAGCTACTTTTTGACATTTTAGCTTGATACAAACTGCTTCCTTTTTTTATTCTGTCTACACATGTTTCAAGACAACTCTCCAGGTAATTTATAGAGAAGTTTGCCACAGGAAACTCAAAGGGTAAGGTGTCAAATGTCTGGCTCATTTAAAATCTACATATATAAAATAAAAATATTAAATAATAAATAAAATTAGCCTGAGTAATGTAGAGCCCTGAGTTAGGACAAAACCAAGAAATAAACTGGACCTATAAGCCAAGACCATATCAAAGTTAAAATTGCCTTGACATTTAATCAAGGAATGAACCAGTACAAAAACACACCAACCACCTTCCAGGATTTCTTTGTTTCGAGTGAAAAAAGCAATCATGAGGTGCTAGTCCATGCATAAACCTCCATACTGTACGCTCTGTTGGTTTGGCAGAACATAGAACACTTGAGTGGATACAGAAAGATGCACTGGGGCCACCGAAATCACATACACACACTGGTTACATATTAACAGTCTCCAGCTCAACCTGTCAAATATATGTGCAAGCAGCCGGTTATTGAGGTCATGGTTGAAGTCGGGCTACAGGCAGCAGCTGCATACATCCTCCCCAGACAGTGCATGAGGGAAGAGACAACTACATCAGCAAATATGTGGAAGCTGACGCACCAAAGTGAATTTTGAATAGAACTGTAAAGAGGAGGTATTTTACTTCAATGGGGTATTAACTGCTAACACGTAACATATTTAGATCTCCATGTTACCTTTTATTGTCTGCCGAAAACAACGTATTAACATATATAACTTTTGTTTTGACACTCCCTTTGCTCTCTGCGTTAAGTGGCTCCCCCTTCAGAGCGCTAACAATCAGCATGCATCCCCCTAATGAAACTACTGCACATCGCATCAGGTTTATCAAGTTGTTGTGTACAGTTTTGCATCATGCTTTTATATATTTATGGAGAATTGTCGTGCGGGAGCATGGGTGGCGTAGGCTTGTGAGCATTGCACAGAATCAGGAGATATAACTAAATTACTACAACATGCATGGATGACATCTAAAACCTCTTCAGGCATGTTTTTGATGAGGGAACATTATAACATTGTAGAAAGCTCCACAAAATTGATTTTGCATAATACCCCCTCTTTAACATAATAATAATAATAAAATGTGCTGAAAAAATAAAATAAACCTACAAGTCTATAATTGTAAAATAATAATAATAATAAAATACCTAGCTGTTGATAAATAAAATCTAATTACAACTCAATTAAAACACATTTATTCAAGATGTTTTGAACAGCTCTTAAGTCTCAGTCTGAAGTGCCAGGGTTTAGTCTTTATCGTCTGTGCAGTTCTCTTTTACTTTAGCATTTTCACAGTTTTATTGTGTTGCTTTTGCTAAAACGTCTTTTCATGAAAATCAAAGACATTGTCTGTTTTTCTTGGGTAAAACTTAAGTGTCCACTCTCAGTTCACTGCAGAAATAATATAGTCAGTGATTAGAAGAGTAATGAAAATGTGTACTCAAGTAAAAGTACTCAATAATAAGTACAAAAAGTGCTGCCAAATTTGTAAAAGTACAAATATGCATAAAATACTTCTCAAAGTACTAGTTACTATAGTTACTTTTTCCGCAATTTTAGTAGCATTTTAGTCATTTAAATGAAACTTGATTAATTAAAAAGCCATTCTAAGTTGTTTGTTACAAACTTCGTCCTACTTCTGTTTTTTGCCTTGCCTCCACCCGCCCAGATCCACACCAGCTGATGAGCCACACCTGGCTGGGGGATTAAAGCCCGGAGCTGCCACCAGACCAGTGACCAGTGGGTCCCTCGCTGCAGCGACCTTAGTTAATTTTCAGTTAGTTTTTGTATTATCGGGTTTAATCAGGTTTCATTTGTACACATTTTCAGTACTTTTTTGTAAAATATATATTGTTTATCTTTTTGGACACCTCTCCAAGCTTCCATTTTTGTTCTGCGCCCAGTTCTACATCTTTTAGTCACGTGCCATCACCCTAGAGCAAGTGGCATATAACATTGGGTTAAAACACAATCTACACATTCTCTAAGCTCTGGTCAGTCAGAGGAGGCGATAGGGTGATGTTATGTGTGTTTAAGGTTTAGAATGGAGCAGAAACAGCAGTGCACTGGGACAACTGGGACTGCTACTGCTAGACTCAGCAACTTTTATGATTTTAAGGTTAACTAATTACATGGTTGGACTTATCCTCAAGTACAAGTACAGGTTTTAAAATCTACTCAAAAAAGTACAATTACCCCAAAAAATCTACTAAATTACAGTAGCAGTAGTATTTGTAATGAGTTACTTTCCACCCCTGGTTATAGTGAACACATTTATTCACATGGTAATGGAGACTCTCATGCAGTTTCCATATCTGTCATCATACTTTGTATTCCAAATCCTAAAGTTTGTGAAAGCCAGAGGTGCTCGACACCAGGAGACTCAGGCTGGGGTCTAGAGAGAGTGGAAATATTAAGTGTGGGTTAATGGTCCAAATAAAAGCCCACTTAGGTAATCAATGGGCTCAAATGAAGCTTTTATTTGTGCCGGTGCAGCAGATAGAGCAGAGCTGACAGTGATCCGTGCTCCAGCCACAGAACAATGGCCAGAGCGGCTCACACATTGATCCGATTCCACAAACAAAAACAAACTCTCTGACCTTGGAAGAAAACTCAACTAAAACACAAGTATAGTCACCAAATCTACATTTATATTACATCTTTACGAGATAACTGCATCCAGCCAGCAGCTAAAAAAAGTGAGCAAAAGTAACATAACATTTTCTGAAAATTGAAGTTGAAGTTGTTTTAAATGTGCTATATGGAGCTAGCGTAAATTCAGCCTAGAAGACCTAACTGCGCTCCCATCCACTCACTGCTTCTCCAGAATTTACCTTCTCAGCTTTCATCACCTCCTCCTATTAAACCTCCCCGCTGCTCGCCACACCTCCTCTTCGTCCAACCAGCGCCCAGTCTGCCCTATTTAAACCCCCACCTCCCCAGCATCCCCTCGGCTTCTCATCATCTCATCGGCCCCTTCACTCACCTCAGCCTCACCTCTACCACCTCCAGTGTCCAGGCCCCGGAGGGAAGACATGTCCTAAAAGTCATCTAACTGGCACGCCCTTCATCCCCATGTCTTCTGCTGGGGTCTGAGCGCCTAAGATGACTCATTCAATAAAGCCTTCATTACTTTTCTTTTGTGTCTGAGTCTTTCCGGGTTGAACATTGATTGCATTGAATGTGTACTCCAAACTCTAAAAGGCTCGTACCTGAAAAAACACGGCCATGGCGGCGATGATCCTCTTTTCCCTGAGTGCTGCGCTGAGGCTGTCGAAGTCGTCCGAGTTGTACATGTAGATCTGCATCTGGAGCACACAAAAACACAAAAAGTATAAGTGATAGTGAAACATTATGCCCAGATGAAATATTGTTTCTTTTATATCCAGCATTTGAACTTGAAATAACTTTTTAGGGGATTCCAAGTCATATTTTTAGTAGGATTTCATAATAACTAAACTTTAATTAACCCTAATAAAGTATGAACAAAGACTTTATTCATAAAGAACAAATACTTTATTAAGAATGTAATGATGCAGGCTTTGTATATATTTAATTAATACCTCAACTAACCGTAAGTAGTAACCCTAACCCACTAAATGGTAAATGGCCAGATTTTTATATAGCGCTGTTCCACCTTCAAGGGACTCAAAGTACTTTAAATCAAGGAACCACTCACCCATTCACAGACACATTCATACACCTGTGGACGTAGACACTGAGGGCAAGCTGGGTTAAGTGTCTTGCCCAAGGACACAACAACAGCATTCATCTGTGGGAGCTTGAATCGCACCGCCAACCTGTGGGTCAGTGGATCTGACCGCTCTCCCAATGATGTTTAAGTCGAGAGCGGGATTCAAACCGCTAATCTTTGGATCAGTGGATATACACTCTACCAACTGAGCTACTGTCGTCATTAATAAACTATTTGTTTGTTTTTTTTGTTACATAATTTTTTAGAAATAAATTCAGTGGGCTGCAATAAAAAAAATATAAAAATCAAATTGAAATTCTTCATCAAAATAGACCATACAAATACTTTAAAAACATGTAGACAGATAACATCACATAGTAGCACTGTGACCTGAAGTTACCTATCAGTCCTGTCACACACGTCATAATAGAAACACATGTTCATTCAAATGTTAATGAGGACTGTAAAGCATTATCCAGACTGTGAACACACATGCGAATGAGCCCGCAGTCTGTCTGATACGCCATACTGCCATCACACGTACATATATGCACTGTATACATTTGCACGTCTGCTTGCATAATTTGTAGCGTCAGGGAACACACTCTTGCATGCCAAAAGCAATTCACTGAGCTCTTCTCTGCCAACATCAACACTGTCAAAATCACTTGTGTAGCATTTTCTGCAGCTTGCTAATGCGCACATAAAGAGCCCCATGCATGGCTTTTTGATCTATTTGTGGAGTAAACAGTTGTCAAGCAGCGCGATATAGAAACTGTTTATAGAATTTATGCCAGCTTGGCTAGAACTGACTCATATTAATTAAAGTCAAAGTGGTGGATTGCCGTATACGGAGGAGAGACTGCAGCTAGCTACACAATTAAAAAGGAGTTGAAACACAGTGAGCCGGAGCCTAATGATGCCGTGTGCTGTCTCCATTGGAAAGGCACACTGCAGGGGCTGATGGGAATGCTAATGCAGAGCTAGCTGTGCTGTATGAGTCAGGCACTAAAAGTAAACTGTTCACTTCGAATTCAAGCATTTCGATGTATCCTACTGCTGAGGTCACGAAACAACTTCCTCCTGACAATATGAATGATACAGTACAGTTTGACACTGTTTACCTAAGTAGTTTTGTCATGATGCTAAAATGTCAAACTCTCTTTTTTATACATTTATACGTAATGGATTTTCAACACAAAATGTACTTTCTCTAAAGGGACTGTTTTTGCTGTCTTAACCCTGGAGAACCCAAGAACCCTTTTCCTCTTTGGAAAATTATGAACAATGCATTAAATTACTGCTATAAGTTCACTGAACACTGAAATATTGCCTTTTTCAATTTTAACCCTTTATTCCCTAATTTAGGATCAGGGCCAAATTTGACCCATTGGGCTTTAGGCGTATCATTTCAAAGAACCACAATAACAAACACTCTCAATGCAAAATATTTTAAATTTAGAAAAATAATCAGTCAACCACACAGATACGATGAGACATGAGACAATGTTCTTTTTTGCTTTATTTGTTGCATGTTAGAACTAAATTTCAAATGTACAAATGCACTTTGGCCAATGGAAACAAGAACACAAGGCCAAAATCACTACCACTCTGGCTAATTTTAGTTCAATATTCATCCACTAGGTGTCTCTATGCAGGGGCCAGAAGTGGCACTCTGGGCTTTTGAAGTTAAATTGACATATTTTTTTTTGTATGTTCATTTTGGGCAGCAGCAATTAACTGCGGCCAAATTTGACCCCGTGGGTTCTCCAGGGTTAAAAACGTTGTGAGTTTGAATCCCATCTTGAAGAGTCAGCCAGTATCTTTGCACCCTCCATATTGTATTTCCTCCACCTCCTCCACTCACTAAAGTCAACTGTGGCCAAATGTGACCCCGTGGCTTCTTCAGGGTTAAAAACATGATCAAAAACAAAACGAGTTATTTTAAAAGGTCTGCAGTGGTCCAAAGTTATACCACCCTTATATAACACATTCCAATCATCCTACACACCGCAATGAGTATGCACTTTCACATCTTTCAGAGGCCAGAGCGGAGTTTTGCTCCACTACTAACAACAACTAGCATGCTAACAGCATACCAGCATTGCTTCCTGGTTCACGGCCCAAAAAAACACTTTATGATTACATGGAGGCAGCATACAGTGGTCTCATTTTGACCCTCAGATTTGCTTTGTATGTCTTTATCTCTATGGACATTTGAGAAGTGTCGCTGCAATCACAAAGTTTTTCATCAAATCCAAAACTATTCAAGAAAGGTCTTTGTCTTTGTTTCTCCAACTTTGTCCTATTTGCGTTTTTTCAGTTTTTTATTTTAAGTATAGTTTCAATAGTATCAATTAGTATCCAGATTTCAATATTTTTGACTGTAATATTACCCAGAATAAAGAAAATATAGAAGTGGAGCTAGATATTGTTCGCTAAAGCAGTTCATTCTTTCTTGAAACACTCCACTCAACCCATTGCCAAGCTCATTAAAATCTCCAAATTAAAAACACACACAAAAAATGGAAAACGGGACATTACCAATCAATTATTGCTTGTTAAATTACAGGCAAAATGATGATATGATTGCAACAAGATAATAAATGTCCTGTCATGTCAGTTCTAATGAGCCAGGTCTCATCACTGGCAGACGTTTCCTGGATACATTTATGCACTGGACTTTCACATAAAACAAGCAGTGGGCAACATGCCAAAAAATTAACATCACTATTTTCTTAGAGCCAGATGACGATTGCAATTTCATCACAATTCATGCCCGTTTCCAACTTCATACGGCCTATAAGAGGTCACTTGGTTAAATCCACTTGTCATTCACTCAGAGCCTTATGGAGTCTGACCAAAAGGAGTAGTTGGTGTGGAAAAACGTGTTTGAGCATCTATAATAATGTGTAAAGCGAGTGACATAAAAAATAAAACTGTGAGTTGATCCCTGTGACTATACGCTATTTTTGTACCCGCCCACACCTCCTATTGGTCAGCCTTGGCAAAGCTCTTAAATACGCGGCGTGGATTTAACCAACTGCAATGAAGTGTGGATTTTCAGAAGAAGCAGATGACCTTCATTACATCTTCAAGGCAATATAAAGATACGGTTCATGAATACACAAGATAAAATGCCCCCCTCCTCTTATAACATTGTATCTAGTTGTTCAGATCCCATTTTGTTTGGAGTTAACAGCATTTGAACACAAGCGCTCTCTGACCCGCACCACCCCCGGCTCTCTTGGAGGTAGCCACCCGGAGATGGCTGGGTCTCTCCGCGGGTGGGCCTGTCTTTTGGCCTGCCGTCGGGATGTAAAATATAAAAGTGAAGGTGCTGGTCTGTGGAGCGACCTCTCCAAAGTGTTTTTCAGCGTGCTAAATAAATGTGTTGTTTGTTGCTGAGATGACTAGCTCGGGGCTTAACAGCAGCTCTGCCTCCCACTCAGGCTTTGAACTGCACAGGAAGAGGTGCCGCTACAGCACCCTAAGGCGCCTCTTTCCTCCCACGGCATCATCAGTCTATTGCACAGATTACACCTTTCCTGCCCCCCGCTATTGATACATCTTTTTCAGTATTGGATT
Source organism: Periophthalmodon schlosseri (assembly GCA_000787095.1). Taxonomy (NCBI): domain Eukaryota; kingdom Metazoa; phylum Chordata; class Actinopteri; order Gobiiformes; family Gobiidae; genus Periophthalmodon; species Periophthalmodon schlosseri. Next base: position 89,921 of record KN480899.1, read on the forward strand.
CTAGAACATGAGAATCATGGGGTAGAGGTCAGGCCAAAGAGACCTGGTGTTGAAATGGTTATATTGATTCAAAAACTATTAAGGAACACCAGGTGGACAGAGCAGGAGTTCAAGGCCCACAGCTACAGTAAAACGCTAGATTCCAGCATTTGTGGTAAACATTCTATAGCTTATTGAAGTATAGAGGCATAGATATAGCTATGAGTCACAGGAGTCTAAAGAAATCGGTAAGTTAAGTCAAGATTCCTTTCCATGTAAGAACCACTGCAGCCTGTGAAGAGCTTCTGCAGTTCATACAAAGCTGTCGGAGAAGTACCAAAGTGAAGGATTAGCTTGAACCTGTTATCTTTTTTGGTTGACAGACAACACAACCCAGACATAGAAAGAACGAGCAAACGCTACACAAAAGGGCTGTATAAGGTCCCAAAAAAATGAAATAATTAACTCTTAACTTGCTATAAGACTCTCCCACTACTCAAAACAACGGTACAAAAAACATCCAAAGATTCAACGGAATAGATACCAACATAGGGCTGTGCCAAAAATCATAAGATAAATCATAATCGTGATCTAAACTTTGGTCAGTTTCGATGATAAGGCAAGCGCATTTTAATGGACAGGTCTACAGCCAATCCTGTGGCAGTAAGAGCGTGTGGTACTGAAGAGGAGTCACCGCTCTCTTGTTTAGGTCAAAGCTCTGAGTCAGAGTCACAGTGCGTCTCTTTATGTCTCCTCACGTGTTCACATTTCACAAGATTTGACTTAAAAGATTTGACTTTAATCAGTATGACTAAAAGTCCAGTCTCTCCCTCTGCCTTGTGTGTGGTGCAGTCTGCCCCATTCCCCCTCCCTCTCTCTGACCCAGCCTCAGCTCCTCACCTTTCTCCTTTTTTTCTCTCCTCTGATGCTTCTCATCATTATAATCTAAGTTACAGAAAACAAACAAAACAATTTTTCTCATGTTTTATGAGTGAAACTTAAGACCAAATTTAGAGCACGGACATCGAACGTGTTTCTGCTGATAGCGGTAACGCGCTCATGCTTTAAGGCGTAATATATTGTACAAATACATTCCAAACTTTATACATGGATTTCTCCAGAATTACTGGTCCTATCAACACCATAAATACTATTCAAACTGTAGCGATCCTGACACTTGCTCTTTATGCCTGAAGTCAACCCATCTGTTTTCAATAAGATGGAAGAAAATCAAATAAAAAATCGAGATTGATCAATATGGTGGAAAAAAAAAATCACATTCATGTACCAGTAGGAAAAAAAATGGGGCAAGGACCTCAAAGTGGTGACTCAGTGCACCGAAACAACAATGGAGGGTGTTAGAAGCTTGTTAGGCATTTTATCAGTTTTAAAATAAAACCAGAGAATTCAGCAAACTGTGAAATGAACTCTGTGCATAAATAAAGCTTTTTGAGTAAGTTTTTGAAGTAACATGAGTGCAGAGTCACAATGAGAGGAAACAGCTGATAAAAGTCCAAGTACATGTAAGCGAACAGTAAATAATCTCAGAACCCCACAAAATCAGAAATCAACATCGTTTTTAGTTTACTTTTGCTAAATCAAACTAAAACAGCAAAGGATCTACACTCTCAAAGATGATTTTGCTTTATGTAAATGTGCTCAGAATATGCAGAATTCTAAAAACGTTCTGAGACTAGCTTGGTGGAGAGATTGATTATTAAGATTATTAAGAGCATCAAACCACACATCCTTTTTATATGTCTATGACAGAGACCCCATATTACACAAATGTTGACTGTATCATACTATAGATTTTTTCATTATAATTTATTTGCTTCTTGATCTTATTCCTATGACAAGCTGCTATTTTGGCCAAATCTTTTTTTTTTTTTTCTTGAATGCAGCTGTGTGCTCAAACAAAGACACTTTAGACCACTTAAATCTCCTACTGGTCAGTCTCATCAATGCTCTGAGTGAGTGACAGGATTTGACCAATTGCAAAAGTGTGCATTTTCAGAAGAAGCAGATGACTGCGGTTACCCCTTCAAGGCAACGGGAATTTACTTCATTCACAAGAATCGAGATTAAATTGAAATCATGATCTGGCTCTCAGAAAATTGTGATATCGCTGTTTTTTTGTTTTTTTTTTGGCATATTGGCCACCCCTACATTCAACATCTTATCTCATCATTTGGCCATCGGTTCTCTGAAAAGCAGAGAAAAGCAGAATGTTGTGTTCCGGGCTTGTCCATAAATAAAGTCTGGTGTTATTTAGTGAATGTGCTGTGCTGTGATCACGGGCAGACACAGATGTGATGCAGTGTAATGTACTCAATGAAGCATTAATATTTGGGAAGGTAAGCACCAGAGACAGCTCCGCGGAGGCAGGCAGCAGTGATGAATCAGGCCGGCCGCGCGCCTGACATCTAATGCATCATTATTATAGATGTTCTAAGTGCTTTCTGAGGGAGGGGAGGACACACTGATTTAAAGGTAACAACCCACCTGAAAAGTTAAATGTGGGCTCATTCGTTCTAGAGCAGTCCTGGATAAGAGTATCTGTCACATGGTTCCGTTCCCCATGCTATAGACGCAGGACAGAGTTAAAGTCACCCCGCGGGACATTTTACATTGAGCACAATAGGATGTTTGGTGTGAAAAAAGAATTAGAAGCTTTTCCTGTCTGTATTTCAGATCTCTCCACAACTATAGGAGAGGAGATTTGGAGTGGGCATGGGGTACAACATGAACAGTTAGTTACAAGGCTGAAATGACTGAAACATGTGCAGATAACTTTAGGTGTTAAAAACATGTCTGTGGGAAGGAGTTGTAGTAGAAAAAGTAACCCCTGTCGCAGGAGCGTGAGTACTTTGAACTTAAGCCCTTTACAAACATGCACATTCAGATGGATGTCAGCCTGCTCATGTGTGGAGCGCTCGCTTTTATGTACGCAGTTCACTTTTCCCACCCGGAAGTGACACTTCCCAGTGCTGAATAACAACAACAACAACAATAATAATAATAATAATAATAACAATAATAATAATAATGCATTTGTCTTATATAGCACTTTTCCAGATGACTGCTTTACAGTTTCATGCATTATAACCTACTACTGTAGCCACAGATGCCCTGGAGTAGACTGACACAAGCCGAGGCTAACAATCTACATCATCTAACCCCAACCACCACCAACACTCACACACACACCGCATTCATGCTAGGAAATGTGGGTGAAGTGTCTTGCCTCAGGACACAACAACAGATCTTTGCCACTGGTGCCCCACTGTGGCACTTAGTATTCCCAGTCTCCCATCTAAGTACTAACCAGGCCCAGCCCTGTTTAGCTTCTGAGATCTGAGGAGATCAGGCTTTGTGCTCCGTGCGCTCCACCATGTGCAGTTGTTTCACTTTTCTTTATTTATTAGGAGCTCATTAAATTGTGGACACGCGGTGAAAATATCAGCGTTTTGCCTCGAGTGCAAAGAACTAGTTTATCATTCCTCTCTCCCAACACTCCTCCAGCGGCATACGGACACACTCCTCCTGTGTGTCAGTGTAAAATACAAAAGAACTTTATTGACATGTTTGTACTGCATAAAGTAGGAGACAGCACACAGAGATCACCTGTATGCACTGTCTGTAAAGTAAAGGGATTATGTGTGTGAAACCAATTATTATTGCAGGTATGTATTTGAAGAGAGTCATTATAATAGCATGTTGTCTGGAGTTTCAAACAGTCATGAGGCTGTTAATTGTATCTACAGTGAAAAAGACAGTTTTTATATGAGCTCTGTGAATTGAAGGAATAATATGAAATAGCTAAAAGGCAGAAAAGACATATGGTCTCATTCAGGAACTCATTTTACACAAGAATTTCACTCAGTTTCAAACAGCCGCTTATTCAGAAGTAAACAAGTTTGGCTGCTGGCTGTTTTGTTTTGGACATTTTTAATAAAACATAGTCCCATTTTTGTGGCAGGATTATTGCAAAAAATCTAAATCAGAAATCTCATTTTGAATTTCATAAAGTGAGCATGACAAACATGGCTGGAAGGGAAGGGGGCTTGTTAACTCCAATCAGATCACAGGCTGCCTCTCATATCTCACTGCTCAAAGTTTTCTGTCCACTGGTCCAATGCATCACTGTGGAACTGGCTGCAGGGCTTGGTGGTGGGGAGTGCAGGGGATGTCTTTTGTTTTATGATTTTTGAATATATTACAAACTCCAATTAGTGTGGGGCGTAGATTGATTTGTCAAATCGAAAGTGTGATGCACTGTGGGGAGCGTCATTTGGCATCACAGAGCCGACCTAAACCAATGAGAAAGACCCCTCAGCTTTTTACATGGAGTTTGATAATGCAAGTTATAATTTAAGACTTGTGAGTATAGCTGCCATTATACAAAAACATCTACTAATCTAGAATAATAGACCATATCAAAATCAGAATGTAACAAAATGTCATATTAAGCATTGCATTTTGTCTCACTTGAATTCACAATACAATTTACTAAAGTAAAAAAAAAAAAAATCCTTCAATACATGCCATTTGTATATAATCTTAATTCTAAAAAGCAGCATCTCTACTATTTAGAAAAGTATATGTGTTTTAAGTTTTCAAAAGTGGCCTAACTTTATTAAAAAGTGTAATCCAAAAAAATAATAAAAAGGGGGAGAGATAACCTTGTCTTACAATCCCTTATCACAGTAATGGGAATACATCTGCCAAAAGCAGTCAGCACTTTCCTCTCATCAAGTAATGGCCAAAAGTCCACTGAAATGGAGAAGATTTTACCACCACTTTGCATATAATGTAATAGCAGACAACTAACAAGGAAGGCTTTTATATCATTTGCAGCAGTCTGATATGTGGTGGCCTTCACAAAAGACTGATAAAGTGGTCCAGGAGTTTTACAGTGCACTGGGGCCAAGACAAAATGGAGTCAGACAAGTTTGAGAGCAGCTTCCACAGTCCCACTCTTATATAAAGCCTACACAACTGTGGCACTGTGAACCCAGCACAAGTGAGCCATCTCCCCTACACCTTTAGTGAGCACTTTACAATAGAAGCCTGTCTCTGCACTGTTCCTTCTACAAAGGCCAACTAGACGGTCTTATTTTCTTAGCTCTGTGTTAGGTGGGTAAGACACTTTTTCATATTCCTATATATTAACAATGACAATATTCAAATTTTGGACATATGCCAAATTTGAAATGTGAGTATAGCGTCAAAATGTCCTGAATAAAAGTTAGAAAGTATAAAGTTATAGTAGTGATACTTCTGCACTTTCATGTTTCATTTCACAGCCCATTCACTTTTTGTGAGACATTCATATGCACAGAACTTTTAAAATATATTTTTAATATTTTTTTTTATTTCATAATTTTAGTACGTAGCCTACAGAATGTCATATACATTTAAACCATTTGAACCATACATTTGAACCATTTTTTAAAATATTCAAATTCATTGGGGCGCATTTAACCACATGTATTAAAAAGCAGCATTTTTTCTTGACATTGAGTTTCTATGGTCCAGTATGGAATTCTTTGATTGAACAGGGTAATAGTATAGGGAAAACTAAACGTTGTCCTTATGAGTACTAGAGCTAGAAAGAGAGGTATTTGACTCCGATGTATGAGGAAACAGAGGTTTATTTTCAGTAAGAGAATATTTAAATACTCAACACTGCATGTCAATATTGGCCATTCAAGCTGGACTATGCTTCCACACAAAGAGGTTTAAATAGAAGCTAAGAAGGCCAAGCTGTAGAAAAGCTGTCAGAGATATAACAATGCCTAGCATACTGCTTCTGTGAGACAATTCGACCAGAGAAACTGATAAATTGTGTTAGAACCAACCACATAGAAATGTCAACAGTGACAGAACTGGAGGTGTCTTTGTTATGACTATGCAAAAGATGTAAAATTCAGTAATGAAATCCTTGTCTCTTCTGTTCACTTTGTATATTTTTTATTAGTTGACAAAAACATCCATTTAGTCCCACATTACACATTTGTTTTATACATTAACAAGACATTTAAAGGCATATAAATGCTCTTTACAAACTATTAATTTTGCATAGCATTTTCTTGGGTAATAAGTGATACAGAAGCTACTAACAGGGTTACCTTTTATTCCAATCAGGCACATCGTTACTAAGAATCATGGGAAACCAACTGCCTGCCTGTCCCAGACACTTTGTCATGATGCATTTTCGAGAGTGACAGTAGGCAGAAAGGACTAAGCGGGCGGGGTAAAAGTTCAAACTAAAATATGTTCCTGACTCTTGGTTTGAAATCAGGTACACGCCCTTTAAACCAAACCAACATTCTTCGACAAAATGAGGACATAGGCCATCCACCGTGTAGAATCCCTCCACTGTCCCTTCACCATAATAACCATCTCGCCCTTGTTGTCCAGTGCGAAGAGGACAACAGGCAGACATCTCTATCTGGGTCCTGCGGTGGGCTTTCCAATTCCCCTGCCCTCTCCACGTGGGACAGAGGGCGTTCATCAAAGAAGGTCACGTTTGGTCGTCCGATGATGGCCGCACACATTAGCTTCCATCTCCTGCTAGCACATCCAAGCACCGGGACACGCCACGCCACAATCTGGGTTATGAGATATGTTTGGAGCACGCGGCGACCTTGTGCAATCTATCTTAAAAACCCAATTGAAATGCATTACTTGAGAAATGGCCCTGAGAGTCAGCTGTGGCTTTTTCAATTCCGTGAGTGTTACTTTTTCATAATAGCAACCAGGGCAAATATTGTTTTTGCACGGATGGTGGAAAAAAAAAGAAATCTAAAAATGTACGAATGCTAGCTCTATCAGCAAGAAAGATTATTAAAAATGGTTCAAAGTAGGGTTGGGAACTGGGACAGCCTCACCATGCCCCCCGGGTGTGCAGGGCTTTTTAAGAATGCTGTTCTCTCTCTCTCTCTGTCATTGTGGACTAGCTGAAGGAAATATAACATTATGTTGGAAATGGCTTGGGTTGGTTATCCAGAGGCAGCCCCATCGTAAATAACACCATCGCAGCCCAGCAGTCATCCGTTATCTTTGAAGCTTCTAATGGAACGTAGCAGAAGAGGGGGACAGCAGAGAGGTGAAGAAAAGAGGGAGGAAGGGATAGATGGATGAGAGATGCCTGATCCCAGGACAAGAGAAGTCCAGGGACAGTCTTCTAATGAGGTCAGGGTATCTCCATAATGTAGTCCACCAGGCGCAGAGAAGTCAAACCACTTAAGGCTCATTTACAGGCAGTGTTGTGGCACAGAGCAAAACAAATGGGGCCCTCCGGTTCGGCCTGTCCATCATGTATGGGTGTATGGGATCTAAAGGTCCCCGTGGTGAACATGTGTGGCTATATCAGTGTGGGCTGTTTACTTTTATACCTCACTGACGAGTTACCTACAGAAAAAAAGACCAAATATGATCTTATATTTTTGGGCAGGTATTTATGACATAGTACAAAGAGATCTATACAAACAGTGTAAAAATAAAAAACAATAATAATAATAATAATAATATTGTCAATGTTGGCAAAACAGGATAGGATGGAATGGAGGTAAAGAATGGGTGAGACATTCAGCAAATTTAAAGAGCCTGTACCCAATTTTTTATTTTTTTTTTCATGTAGGTGAGCAAAATTTGTCTTGCCCCAGCACAGATCTATTGCATAAGCAGCTTTTGAGGTCAAAATAAATCCACTGCATGCTGTCTGCATTTAATTATAAAACGGTTTATTGTCTGAAAAACAGGATGTGTAAAATTAACATGCTAGTTGCTGTTAGTAATGGCAAAACTCCGCTTTGGTCTCTAAAAGTTGTGAAATACACTCATAAACTCATTGCGGTGAATAATTAGGATGCTTGGCATGCATGAGGTAAGTGAGGAATCACCTCAAACCGTTTTCTAAATAATCTAAAGAACAATCTTCTTCAAATAAAAGATAAATATACACATTATGATTTATCTGAGATTATTACCAAAGATGTTAACATTAATGACGTCCAAGTGGGTGCATATAAAAAAAAGGTTGAATTTTGCCAGCTGGACTTTTTCTTTTTTGAAGTGAATAAGTTTCACCACTCATTTAATTAGCTTCGTCAGTTCTGAATTTTGTCCAGATGGCAGAATTCAACCTTCTTTTGCTATTAATGGCAATTGCTTTATGCTAGGCTGATCTGTGTGGAGTTAAATGTTAGCAAACTATAACGTTTTTTTTTTTTTTTCTTTTTTTAATCAGTACAATAGATCATCATACAGTGTTTATTATATATCTTTTGATTGTATACCGTAATTAAGATAAACACAAATTGCAGTGCAGCTCTCTTGTGTAATCACTGCAGGGTGGCTGAACCAGCAGAGGTTTCCATGGCGACTGAGAATAGCCACTATAAAACACAGTTTTTGACCTAAGTCTGGTATAGTGGATTAGCCAATTTCACCCTAGATTTACCAAAACTATTACTGTGGCCTTCCTCCTGGTGCTCCAGTCTCTTTCACTTTACAAGGACTGCATTGTTAGGTGAGCTGATTCTAAAATTACCTCCAGTGAAAGAATGTAGGAGTAAATGAGTTTTGGCCTGTGTAGGTTGTGTTTTAGTCACTTTTTTCTGTTATGGGTGCTATTTTTGAGAGCTTTTGACCATTCAAAAGATTAAGCATTTCATTTTACATTGTCAATTACTATGGCAACCGCTGACCACAAGACTTGACTGGCATAATACTGTATATGTTGTATTGTTAGGGCTGTATCACTAATTGTAGATGTCCCAAAGTGTTTTAAAAGACATGCAACATCCTCTACACTCCCATTTACGCTGCTTCCTTCTGGACAAAAGTTTTGAGTCCCAAAACCTAAAATGAATAGTTTTAAGAGAAGCTTTGTTCCAGCTGCTATTCTGTTAATGAACAAAATGTACATAATTTATCTGTTAGTTTTTTTGTGGAGCATTTTCGATATACTGTATCTTATATTGAGTTTTAGTCTAGCGTATTTAATTATTTAAGGACTAAAACCATTTTGCACTGGAGCACTGTAACACTTTTCCAGTTTTTGATGTATTTATTTGTCTGTAATGGGGGTGAATTACTGTCTGACGTGGGGCCAAATCCAAATCCACTTTATATATATAGCACATTTTACAAACAAAAGTGCTCGCCTGGCAAATCCAGAATGATATTTCTCTGTATTTTTTATACAGGGGGATATCATCTTGGAGATTCAACAGTGACCAGCAATACTCTAATACAAATAAAGCAACCTGAACCTTACAGCCCTGCCACTAAACCCTATATGTCAAGTTCTTTTATTGACAACAGTCCTATCCTCTTCACTCACAGGTCTCTAGCTGACTGTCCCACACCTGCGTGCTGCCTCAGATCAGTTGGCTCCCAGGAGCTCGCCGATCACATGTCCAGACAGTGCTCTTTGTAAAGTCAGGCAAAGATATGAGGCCCCCAGTACACTTCACATCCCTGTCCGGAGGCTATATAGTCCAGCCCAGCACGCACCTCATGGACAGGGCCGACAGGAGCAGGACAAACAGGGCCGTTATCAAACAGTACGACCTCGGATAGCATTACGGCAGCAGTGAGGACAGTCTGTCACCGTGTCTCCTGAATATACTCATGAGAGCGGGGTTTGAAATGTAAAAGGAGAAAAAGACATGTGCTGCCCGGTTACACTGCATTCCCCGATGGATGGGGATCACATATACACCCTGGACAATAAATGGTCCATGGGATATGAACAAGAGAGTAGGTTTCTAAGACCAAGTGGCAAGTAAACAATGCATATGTTACTTATCTAGAAAATCAATAAAGAAGACATTACGCTTTTTCATTTGTTTAGCATTAAAGGTCCTATATTACGCAAAATGGATTCTTGTGAGCTTTAAGCCGTGTTTCTTTTATTTTCTTTTATTATTGGTCTGTCTGCATCTCCAAAGCTCAAAATGCTCTGTTCCACTTGTGATGTCATGAACCTTTAGTTCAGCAGAGATCAGCAATTCCAGGGCTGAAACCACGCAAATGGTTCTTGTGAGGGTGTATGGAGTTTAAAAACACAGTGGAGCACTTCCTGTATTACCACATGACATCACAAAATAAATAAAATAACTCAGCCTAAATATGCAGGATTTGTGTGTTAAACATGTGCGAATGAAACCAAACAAAACTCTAGTTATGTTTGTGATGAGGAAACAGTAATATAATATAATACAGTAATATAGGCCCTTTAAACTATGACATATGTAGATCATTATTTGTAAGCCACAGTAAAGTACAAACAAGGTGCATTGACTTTATGTTCTCTGGCAGATAGCAGTCAGATTTTCTCTTTAAGACCTTTCACTTAGATGGAGGTCTTAAATGCACTCCACTCCATAGACCCAAAGAAGTCTAAAGGAGCTGATGACCTTGATCCAAAACTTCTGTTACTAGCTGCCCCATATTTAATTCAGCATCTATTGCATATTTTTTATTTATCAATTCAAATGGCAGTTATACCAGAATTATGGAAAACGTATTATTTAAATAAATGTTCCATTTTGAAGTCTTATCAGTTGGTTGCAATTTAAGAGAAAGCCTCATAAATGTATATACAGGTGATCGAGCATTTTTAACTGCAGCAAGATTTGAATGAATTCTTTAAAAAATCTTAAATTATCATTGAATGCAAATAAAACTAATAAACTAATATGTTTTTTTTTCTAAAAACATTTAAATGAATTGCAAGCTCCAAATCTTGGGTTTTGGGTTGACAAAAACTACATATCTCGAAATTATGTAACAATTAAAATGCTAAATTATTTTATTATAGAAACAAATCTTGTATCCCATTGAATTACAGAAAAATTGTTCAAGCAACGTTACTTTCTGTACTGGATTATGGAGATATACTACACATGTAGACTTCAGCCTCTACTTTGAAGCCTACTTTGATGAATTTAAAAGCCCTCACTGTCCACTCTATGAAAAGTAGGCTGGCCATCGCTGTCTGCCAGAAGAGAACAACGCTGTATAAAATGTATTTATAAGGGACTACTTGATAGACTGCCTGAATATCTCATTTGCTTGTTGAACTTTGATACAGGAACTTTTAATATGAGATCTCATTATTGTATACGTCTAAAAACTGGCCGCACCATAACTGAAGTGGGAAAAAAAAGGCTTTTGCTACTTTGCTTCCCAAAAATGGAATACATTTCAAGGACATGCAGAACTGGATACATCAGTGCCACTGATGCACTTTACTAAATTGGTGATAAACATTTATAATCACACCTGCACCTGTTTTTAATGTTTTGAATGGACCTATGTAGTTATTTATTTAGTTTGTATTGTACCGTACTGTAGTTTAATGGGGCGCTAATAAAAAAAAAGAGAATCTGGTACTCTCACTGGGCTCTGTATAAATAAAGATAAATGAAAAATGAAATGACATTGGCCCACCTCTTCATGGTGGCTTGTGCACTGTAGTAAGTAAGGGATTTTGATTTAGGTTGTATTTTTTTTTTTTGTGAATGATCGCAAGTAAGTACAGAGCATTGTCCGAGGATAGGGGGTAGGTGAAAACTGAAATTTCATAGCACTCCAGTTTTGAATGTGAGACAATACAGGATTAATCTTCGTGACTCAAACAAAATACAATTCTGAGTAGCAAAACATGAGGGGTTAAAAGCTTATAGAAGTCAGTTTACATAACATGTCCCCTTTAATATTAACACTATATTTCCTGACCCCATCTCTTATACTGCCATTGTATATTTACTTATATTGGGACACTGCTACATTTTTACTTTATTGGACTGCTGACTAGCACTACAGATTATTTCACACTACTGAAATCTAAACAAACTAGTAATGACCCGACCCACCAGCTTTGGTAATGTAATTTAAAGTGCAGCCAAACTCCCTAAACAGACCACAAACCCCATGTATGTTTTATTAGTGTGGTCATGACTGTGCCGACTGCCCGGTGCCCAGTCTCCTCCCATGCCAGAGGTGACCATAAACAGCCATGTGTTGCGTGTTGATGGTGGCTATAAAACCCTCAGCAAGTGGCAGTTTTCGGAGCGACTTTGATTGTTTGGCAAATACACGGCAAATAAAAGTTTATAGTGTGAGTTTACAAGCCTACATAAAGGACGCGTTCTGTGCTGAGAACACTGATTGGGATGCTGTTTGTCTTGGCATTCACGATCACATTCACTAATGGGAATTACACAAAATGCTGGCAATGATTAGCGTGTTCATTTGGAGGAGTATTATCTCTCCAAATTTATGAAATGTGTACATTTAGACAGAGTGGTGTGTGTTATTTGAGTGCGTATAAAGGTGCTCAGTGTAGCTTTTCTAGAGAGTGGATCGTCATCTGCTTGTTTCCATAAAGATTTTATTGCTTTGCCTAGAATGTTCCACAGTATGGCATTAAACATCTATCTTGCATCTATTCAATGACAAGTATTTTTATTGATAAACGATACTTTGAAAGACATGCACTCTTACCCTGAGTGAACACATTTGACCTGTACCTTGTCCTTTTGGTGTTCCGTGCCATAGACATGTGTTTAAAGCCATACTGCAGAACATCCTCGGAAAGTAAGAACATTTCTATAGAGACAAGCAAGGCACTGTAAAGGCACTGTACCTGAATTTTACTGTTTTAAAAATGTGTAAAACAGAACTAGTTAATTTTAAACAGTTTGCAGTGATCCAAAGTTATTTGTCACTTACCTTATGCATTCTGAGCATCCCAGTTATTCACTGCAATGAGTTCTTAAGCTTTCAGAGTCACTTACCTATGCATTCTGAGCATCCCAGTTATTCACTGCAATGAGTTCTTAAGCTTTCAGAGACAACTAGCATGCTAAAAGTGCACTTCTGGATTACTGGACAATAAAATCCTTCATAAATAAATGCAGGCAGCACACAGCAGACTTATTTTGACTTTAAGCTGCTTATACAATATATCTGTACTGAGGCAGAACAAATTTTGGTCAAATACACAGGAAAAATCGGGTACGGTTTTAAAAAATCAGAACTGGGCAAAAATGTGAGTATATGTGTGACCAGTGAGAAAAAGAACACCTACCACGAACTCCAGCTTGTGACTAAAGCTTTGCAGATTTATTAGGTACACACAGTTGTGATAGGAGCAAACTGTTTGCACACTTCCTGCGCAGACGGATAGCACACTGAAATGAAAAGTGCGAGCTGCGTTATCATTATTCATCTCATGATTTAGGAGCCCGAATGTGCCTTTCATTTTCCACGCTGCAAAGGTTGATGGGAAATAAAATCCCATTCATCAATGACACATCTTTATCTGAGATACCTGCAGCACAGCACCGCCTCTGTGTGTCTAACTGCAGGCCCTCCCCTCCCCCATCCTCTTCTCTCTCAGCTGACCCCCTACCGTGTGTTCATTTACAGTGCCTCTCTTCTCCAGGCAGGTGGGTAAAGGACCACCCTGTATCTTTCCAGGGCGCCTCCTCTCGTTTATCACACGTGGGGGGGGGGGCTGAGGGCACTGATAAAGATGAGTGCTGGCACAGAGCACTCACACACGATGGATGGCCCCGTGCTGTGGTCAGTCTCAAGGGGGTCTGCTCTGGACGGGGAGGGTGGTCTGCATTGTCCTCTTAGCACTTCAGCACTTACTGACTTAGCCAAATTCAATGTTTAGTTATCTTTATTAGTTGTTGCAGTTTGTAGTGAAAATAATTAAAAGTTCAGTAGTCTATATAATTCATTTTTTTTCTAAATAGCAAAAAAAAACACGTTAAGTCAAAATAGGGCTGCAACTAACGATTAGTTGACTTGTTAGCAATTCATTTTTCGAATAGCCAACATTACATTGAGACTTTTAAAATACATTATCAACCAAGTAAAGGTTGAAATATGGTGACTAAAGGCTTCTAGATATAAAATATTTACAATGTTTTAACATTTTGATTTAACAATACCTGTCTTTCTAGACAGTAGTGGAATGTAACAAAGCAAAAGTAGTAAAGTACTGTACTTAAGTCGATTTTTTTTGGTATCTGTACTTTACTTACTTAAGTACATTTTACAATGGATACTTTTTACTTTTACTTAACTACATTTGAGAGCAGTATCTGTACTTTCTACTCCACTACATTTCTGAACTGAACTGAAAAGTAAAAAGTACTTTTTATATGATTTGAGGGGTTATTTTTACCGTGTTCATGGTAACATCCTGACTAAAGTTTTAAAGTTCAAACTTCGGCTTTAAGCAAACAAAAATACACAAAATTCATAAGAAACTGATTCATATTGCTACTGTTGACCAATTAACAACACTGTGAAATACTTTTACTTTTTACTCTCAATTAACAAACTGTGAAATACTTTTACTTTTTACTCTTAAAGTACATTTTTAAATTGGTACTTAAATACTTTTACTTAAGTTGTTTTTTTCATGTGATATTTTTACTTGAGTAACTTTCTACCTCTGTATCTGTACGTTTACTTAAGTAACACACTTGAGTACTTCATCCACCATTCTAGAAAGGTCTTTTTGTATGTTTGAGTCTGTCCAGTTAATGATTTCAATTATCAAAACATTTTTTTTTTTATTTTTATAGTTGACTATAGTCATGGTTAGTTGATTGATTGTTGCAGCCCTATAGTCAGGGCCTTGCTGTCAGACATTGCGTTCATGCTGTACAGTCGGTGTAGGGTTTATATTCTAATTACTATTGTTGGCATGGACCATAATTGTCCCCTGTGATAATATCTAGTGTGTTTTTCTGTTTATGCTCACAGTATAATATGAGATTATGTGATGCAAGAATAACACTCTAACTGATTGTTGGCATATTATACACACTGCAGTTAGGTTATAAAATATATATTTGAATGGTTGCAGGTTTAATTTAACTTTTTCTTGTTTCCGGTAGGTGGGATATATTAGATTTATGTGTAGTTGCATGATGACACACCGCCACAGAAAATTCCACTTAGGCCTATTCTAAATACATACAATAAAAAGAAAGGTCGAGAGACATGTTTTTCACGTAATGGTATGTAGAAAACAACTGATAAACAAACTTCATTCTAATAAAAAATTCTTCCTCTGTACACGGTATATTCATGTGAATAAAGCTCTTTGTTCTTTCAATGGTCTTTCCTTGGACACTTACTACGTATTGTATGTGCAAAACTTTGCTTTAAGAATGTATTCAACAACATGTTTTGAATCCATTAGTCTATGTGATGTGGATTTGTGTCTTTATAAATCTTACATTATTTATGCCAGTGCATTTTTTTTTAAATGTACATTTTTTTATACCAGCCTGTCCAGGGATTGCAGGTGGAAGTTAGCATTTTAGCTCTTTTGGTTAGGTCAGTGTTTTTACGTGCATTGTCCCTTATGAATAAACTAAACTGCATGGTGAATAACAATGTGCTCAAACTATGTCAGGCATAAGTGGGAGTGCACACTGGGATTGGGAGGGCCGGGGGTGTGAGGAGGGCCTGGTTGCACTGTGCCTGTAATATTAAGAGGAGCATTAGTGTTTAAAACAGCAGGTAGAGGAGCAGCGGGGCCCTACTTCATCATGCCATTCAAGCACCTATTAGACTACAACTGCTAAATGGCAAGGCTTGTAAATCATACATCATTTATGTGGATCACTTGAGGAGGCACGAGTTGTCTCCTCCAGCCATGAGAAAAGAAAAGCAAGCAAAAGACAGTGATAACTACACAATCACAATAGCAATCTAATCTGAGTACTGTGCTCCACTCCACAATACAGTAATCCATTTGAGCCAGCCTTCACAACACTTCAGACACTTCATTATTCAAAAGGGTAACCACGATACAAAGCAAACAAGCAGCTTTTACAAATATGTTCATCAGTCATGAAAGGCAAACTCTGACTTAAAACCAAATTTAAAAAACAAGAGATGCTTCACAAATTTCGTAACTGGCCACTGTCAGAGATTAAATGCGAGTGACAGATTTATTTATTTTGGCATTTTCTGTGGCACCTGGCCACTATTACTGATTTAGGCTATCTTTTGTGGCGCCTAGCCGCCATTATTGATCAAGGCTACCTTTTGTGGAATCTAGTGCTATTACTGATCTAGGCTACCTTCTGTGGAGCCTGCCAGTATTTGTGGCACCCGACAAGGCACCTGCCCGATATTTTGACATTTTCTGCGGCACCTAGCCACCATTATATTCCGTCGTCTACCTGTCATTACTGATCTAGGCTACCTTCTGTGACAAATCAGAATCTCAATTATTAAAAGCTCTGTTGTCTACTGTCAAGTTCCAGTTTTTTTGTGGAAAGTATTTTCAAAAAATGAAGAAAGAGACAGCATTCTAAGAAAGTTACAGTGTTCAGCAGAGGGCTTATTTAGAACAGCTCACTTGTCTCTGAACCAATTGGAGAAAATGACTTGTTTAGTAGTAGCTCCCCAGTGGAGGGAACAGTCATTGTGCCAGATAAACATTCTTACCACCAATTCTTGCCAACGGCTAAGGTTAAGATTGAATTTCTTTTCAAAAGTCTGCTGCTAATGAATTAGTCCAATATCTTGGAAAAGGTGAGAGGAGTCAAGAAAAAAGTTTACTTCAAAGTAACAGCTTTGAGACGTGTACTCCACTAAGATGTGTCTGAGTGGAGTACACGTGAGGATGTAGTAAATAAAATAAAAGCAGGTGGCTGAGTGAATAGCTTCACAGCAAGTAGGTTCTGTCTGTTGGGTGGGTTTCCAGGCGAATCCTTTTACAGTTGTGTACCTTTCAGTTTTGTATGGGTAGTGCTACTTAAATGATTTTTTATACTGAGACAATACTTTTCAGTACTGGCTCAAGATCTCGTTGTCATCCACTGCTCTTCACAAGTAGCCCTGAGATAAACTAATGGGTCATATGCAGAGGACTCATCTTCCCACAGGGACAATAACAATAATATTTTTAAAAATGTATTACTGTCATGATATCCCAAATTCTATTTTACTGTTCAGCTTTGATCAAACATTATACGCACATCTTTTATCATCCTGTGTACCTTTTATAATGTAGAGCCATACTAGTCCCTCTCCTGAAGCAATAGACACTTTTTTATTGCAAACACGGAGAAGGAACAGTCTCTGTGAAGCTGTGGCCTGAGCCGAGCCTGCGTGCCAATATAGTCTGTGCACAGTGCAGCCTGTGTGCTCGCTGGTGTGTGAGAGAGAGCGTCTCTAGAGAAATACTATCGTTGACTGCCAGCCTCAGTCAATATAAGAGCAGGGCTTGATTTTCACTGGAACTTCATAAAAGTGCTATACACAAACTTTCCCCCGCTGATGTCCTCGCGCTAAATCAATTTGGATGGCATATTATAAATCTCTCCGTTTAAAAGAGCCACCGCACGGAGCTCACTGATGCATTCACATAAGGCTTTTGTTCCTTCAGCAGAATCTCCAGAGTTGTTTTTTTTTTTTTTTTCTTTTAGATGGGCAATATTGCAGATCTATCATAGCTACAGCGACACAAAACAGTGGGGGAAAACGATGAGGAGGAGGAGAGGATGACAGTATCAGGCAGAAGTGGATGGGAAAGGTTACAGCATACATATTCATCATTTGTCCTGCTGTAGTGAGAGCAAAACCATGCTCAACTCACTCAAGGTTCAGAGATTATATATCGTGTATATTCTATGTGTGCTCAAACTTGTCCAGGTCAATACAGGAATACAAATGAGCAGAGGTGAGGCAAGGTAGCCAAAAGTTATACTCAAACTAATGTTATTAATAGTAGTAAGTGAAATGAGTAACTTGATATAACCTGGTTGCCTTGAACTTAAACAGCCTTAAAGCACATTCTGATTTAATTACATCCTTTAGCCTTTTGAGTGTGATGAGGACTCAAGCATTAATGATACATTACGTGGTCAACCTGACAGGGCTGGCAGGTCGCACAGACTGACCACGCCTCCTGCCGCTAAGTGATCCTTGGAGAAGGGTGTCCCCAGTGTATGAAAAGAGGAATGCTCCTTCATCACGACTGATGGTGCCTCATCACATCTCACTAACAAAGCTGTCTGAGTAAAAAAGAAAACCAATATGACTAGCTTGGATTTGTTTTAGACCTCGGACATATGAATTACTCATTAGTATAGCCCTGGTATGTTCATTCAACAACACTGACCCAGCATCTTCCTTCCGTGCCACAACCAGTGATGGGAAAAAGTCTTTACTTATAGAATACTTAGAATTCTTTCACATCGAGCTGCATCACTGAAAAAAAAAAAAAACAGTTGAGAAAAAATCACATACACCACAAGAGCGGTGTTCATTTTTTCCCTCGCCAATACCACGCAGCTTGAACAGAAAATGTATTAACCTGTAACTTAATACAAACAGTCATAGTTTGAAACGTGTATTTCAGGTACATGCATTTAGTTACTTCCCAATACTTGTCACCGCTGTCTTTATAGTAGACTGACTGCTTACCTCCACAGGGAACCGATGTCCGTTGATGCTGTGTTCCGATCCCTCCGACCCATTGCTTGGGCCCCAGTGAAATTCCACCTTTTCTGCCTTAAACCTTCCTGGTAGTCCCGCTCCTCGGACAAAGTAATCATCCTTCAACATAATGGCCACTGAAATGAGAAAAAAACAGGATTAAAGAGTTGTGCATCAGCAAACATAATAACACAATAACAAAACAAAATTATATTTTAAAATAAGTATAAAATGCATTAAACCATAGCACATACAGGTATAAATACTTTGTAGAATTGTATATTTTGTGTTTGATTCTAGAGAGAACAGAAGAGCGGAGTAATGACCTCATATCCAGTACACATTGTCCTTTCACACTCTCTCCAACACTAAATGTAGTCCAAATTAAAACAGGCCTTATTTTAGAACATAGACAAATGGCAAATGTTGAAAGCATTGCAGTGTTCCATTAACCCATGTCATCACCCCGGTGCCCCCTCACTTCAGTCCTGCTATTTATAGGCACAACATAACCACTCAAGTATGACCTGGTTCAGTACAGCCACTTTTCGGCCAATTCTCCAAGAAAGATCCGAAACGCCACCTCTTTGTTCTGCGGGAATGAGTTCAATTTGGAAAGTCACCTGGATTTAAAGTCATAGTTACGCTTCCGATACAAAGTCGTTTGAGAGTGGCAAGGGCTAGGATAGGATCTGGCAATACAGTGTGGATTAGAATAGTGCTATCACAATAAAACACATTTAATATTTTGATAGTTAATTCACAATTCACAACAACAGAGTGGGTAGAGCAAATCAACTAATTGCCTGGGTAACCAAGACAACACATTTTCCCTATACTTTACAATACTGGGACCAGGTAGGCATGATTGACAGGTAGATTAATTGAATGCATGTTCCATACGTATCAAAATAATCATGGTGGCTTAAGAGTAAAAGAGATATAAATAACACAACACTTAGAAACATTGCAGACTTTTGCAGCAAAGTACTAAATGTTAAATTAGGTTAAGAGAAGTTATAGATTTTATGGGCAATAGGTCTCACAGTGAGACAAGGGCAACAATTACATTTAGATCCACTGTACCATTAAAGACGAGCTGTGGTTGATATCAAGCATTGTTCGATAGTAATGAATCTTGGTCACAGAGTGAGCCCTCCTCTCAATGTGTCTACGATCAATCTTGTCAAACATGTGACCAACTGTAAACACAAACACTCCATCAAGGGAACAGCAGACGAGCTCTGCTGTGAATCAGGACCTTATTTCCCCATTTCCCATTCCATTTACCTTATTTTCCGGACTATACGTTGCTCTGGAGTATAAGTCGCACCAGCAAAAAAATGCATAATAATGAAGAAAAAAACATATATAAGTCGCACTGGACTAAAAGTTGCATTTTTTGGGGAAATTTATTTTACAAAATCTGAAACCAAGAACAGACATTTTATCTTTAAAAGCAAGTTATAATAATAACAATAAAATAGAGAACAACAGGCTAAATAGCAGAGTAGCACGCTAACGTAACACGCTTATATTTATTCAGCTACATGAAGCATATAACAATAAATAGAGAACAACAGGCTAAATAGCAGAGTAGCACGCTAACGTAACACGCTTATATTTATTCAGCTACATGAAGCATAGACAATCAACTGAATACGTGTCTGATATGTTAACATAAGATATTAACAGTTAATCAGATAACTAAAGCATAAAAAACAAGCTAACAAGTTTACTCTCGATCTCACTCCAAATCACTAAATCCATTGAATTCTTCATCCTCGGTGTTGCTTCTGAACAACTCTGCCTGCTCCGGAAGTAGATGAAGTGCCGCTTCCGCATGGCTGTGCTACTGGTACACAAGCCTAGAGCACCCCCGTGTGGTTGTCAGTGTGACAATAACGAAGATGTGAAATTATATATTTTAATAATTTCACATATAAGTCGCATCTGACTGTGAAAAAAAGTGCGACTTATAGTCTGGAAAATACGGTACTAACTTTTACAAAAAACACCGCTAGCATTATGATGTACTAGACTCACTTACCCTACACCCTAGAGTCTGATATTCTCCCGGACAAACGTTGGTCATTGCCACAACAGATCACAATGTGAAAGTGCTCTTACAATTGTATTTGTCACATCATAGTGTGACATTTGTGCAGTGGACGTCAGGCTTAAGAGAGGCTGTCATAGAGTTGCCAGTTCAAACTTCTCCTGATTGCATGTTTTGCCCCTTCATGGGCAACACACATTGGCACACTCATTGGCCTGTCCAGTCTGTAACTGGGCACTACTGGGTTCAAAAAGAACGTACAGTATGCCTAGCCAATGTTGTAAGTGTGAATTAACCTATAGTATACTATGTCGTATGAAGGGACTGTCACATGCTGTGGCACTTCTGACATGTCTGTGGCAGCAGTGATCAGCTCCTCCGCCAGGTAATCTCTCCACCCAACTGTTGTTTCCAAAGTCATGCACACGGAAATGCATTATTCATGAAGAAAGGGGGGACATTTGTCTTGTTATCCATGTATTATGTAGAGAGCTAGGAACAGAAGCTGCGCGCCATTTTGGTTCACAGCTGTTGTTTGCATAGCATTCTTACATGCTCTGCGCACGCTGCGGCTGTTAGCTGTGTCGCTAACTGTTCAGGTGCAGGCCTTTGTCAGCTGCCTGCAGGAGATGCGAGGGGGCTCTGTCACTTCTTTATTTGTCCTCCCATGTTCTGACTGACAGTTCCCCAGTTTGTGGCGAAAAATGCAGGTTAAAGTGCAGTTCATCTGACTTGACTAAAGTGGATAAGAGTTATATCATTAATTACACAATATTTGCTGTTCATCAAATTAAATTCATGTAAAAATATATAGTATAGTACATAACAGAAGAAATGGATTTTGCTATAATAATTTTTTTGATGCTTTTAATGCTTTTATGTTTTTGTTTAGTTTTTGATTTTTTTATGTTCTGATTTTTTTTAAGTGAATTTAAATAACAAATATAGTTCATGCACTCAATTCTGCAACTTCCAGCTCACATAAACATACAAAATAAGGCGATCAATCGATATTTACAGTAGAGCATATATTGAAAAACAACACTTTATCAATATAGTTTGTATTGCATGAATCCGGTTCTAAGATCATCAAAGAGCACGAGATAATCCACATTTATATCCACAGCCTTTACTATAATCCAATAACATTTGGACAATATGGAATATGCAAGTGCGTTGCCATGGTGATGCTGGTGTCATTGCTAGTGTTAGCCCTGGCAGTGACAGAGCTGATGTATGGACGGCTGACAGCAAGTAGAGCACTGGAACGGCCCCGGTGCATTCTGGGAATGACAGTTCAGTTTGACCTGTTTCTATTAACCTTTGTAACCCCTGACTGGATTCACTGAGGGATGGCCCGTGTCACTATGGAAATATTACTTTCAGTGCTGAATTGAATTGAACTTTAAGGTTGAAATTGTGGCTGTCATAAGGTGTTCTGATGGCATTTGGTCGTACGACTGCTCTCTCTTATTATTATAGCACCCGGCTGTTGCTCTACTAGTTCAACCCGAGCCTCCAAAAGAAATAATCATGTCGCGCCACTGTGCCAAAAGTGCCAGAGCTTAACAACCTAGCAGGGTTGCCAGGTATGAACGACCAAACGAATGGATGGAGGGGCTGTATTTTCCATTATATTTGTGAAAGTAGCGATCGTACGGTGACACAGACCCGCCCCCTCCTCTCTCTCACGCTCATATGGAAGCTCCACAAAGCACTGATGACTTTGAACATGAAGATTTGTCACTGAAATTCAGGACTTTAGTCACGATTCTTCAAAAACAGTGACATTTTGCATGGAAAATAGCCCTGGCCCAATACGTGGACAATAGTTTTCACCCGTGACCCAACCTGGCAACAGTGTGACCTTTGGCCTTAGGACTTGAATCATGTGCTTAGCTGTTGTTTAGGGGTTTCAGTCCAATGTCTTTTTCCTGTTTATGAGCCACAATTTGAGGATTTTTTACTATTCAAATTTCAATACTAAAGAACTGGACTTGACACTTCATACTTTTTATATCACAATGATAAAAAGTATATTTTTTATAGAATAGAATGTAATTTTCAAGGCAAAATAATAGAAGTATATTTGCTATTTTGTTAAATGTATTTTTATTGGTTCAGAAAGGCTGTTATTAATTAGTATCATTTGGGTACATTTACATTATATTACATAGATTACAGTTCATTTATGTGTGTATTTGTTTCCAGAAGTATTTTTTCCAAATAAGATCCTGCTTCAGTCACTTGTGTCTCCTCTTCCGTATCTGCAGACTTGGGTAACAAAAGCAGTTATCCAGTTTCATGGTGGAAGGACTGCTCCAAAACATCACTACATAGAACTACGGTGTACTCCGCTTCTCACTGGATGTGCGTGTCTCTTAAAAAGCCTCCAACTGCAGGTAAGAGTTCAGTCCTATATGCAAAGCACCCCAGTTAACCATACAGCACTACATTCACAGTCTGTCAGGAGTGACGCTAACCACCTGTGGCCTGTCCTCGCCAAGCCTTTTCAACTGGCTTTTCCTGGGAGCAGAAAGCATCATCCATCTTAGTGACAAGCTCAAATTGTGAAAAATACCTGTTGGTGACAAAGAGGCGTTGGAGATGCCAGGAACAGTGAATGCAGGTGGCCCACAGCATTGACACCTGCCCAGGAACAGCTCGTGCACTACAGGCCTGCAAGATTAATTGCAATCGAAATCGCTATCTGAATGGACATTATTAGCAAAAGCTGCAATTTTTGAAGTAATAATAACAATAATAATAATCCATTAGTCTTATATTGTGCTTCCATTGAGCTCAAAGTCACTTTACAATTTCATGCATTACTCATTCGCTCCATACTCTGTGGTGGTAAGTTACTTTTGTAGTCACAGCTGCCCTGGGGTAGACTAACGGAAGCACCAATCTGCTCCATCAACCCCTCCAACAAACATACACACCACATTCAGGCAATGTGAGTGAAGTGTCTTGCCTGAGGACCCAACAACAGTTTTTTGCCACTGGCGCCCCACTGTGGCACCTGATATTCCCAGCGGTCTCCCATCCAACCAGGCCCAGCCCTGCTTAGCTTCTGAGATCTGACAAGATCAAGCTTTGACAAGGAGGTTAGGTACCATAATTTCCTTCACAAACAACAAAATATTCCGTCTTATCCTGCATAAAAGCTGCTAACTCTGTAGTTAAGATCTGTGCAAACATGTTCTGAAATGTGATTATAGTTTGTCAGTTTATATTTCAGTCTTTTTGTTAAGTCTCCTGGTTGTGTTTAAAACTTGAAAGGAATCCAAATAAAATACAAATCATAATCACAACTGCAAAGATTGTGAAGGGGAAAAAAAATCAATTTTTTTTTCTCCGTTTGTTTAGCATTATCCTGCCTTCACTAAAGACTGTGTGTGCTTGTCTCTTCTCTGAGATTCACAATGATGTAACGCAGACCTGACACACGGACACCTGCCAATAATGCCATTAGGCTCAGCTCATATTCACTGTGCACTCCCTCTCACAAACTCAACCTGACAGAGCCGTGGCTAACTGTACTGAAGAGAACTATATAATTCAATTGTATTAACCACCAAGACACGGGCGAGACACCACAAGCAAAACTTATTTCAATTGTTTTCTCCCTTAAAGATGAACCCTGAAACCTGATTTTTTTTCTGTCTTAAAAACGTGAAAAAACACAACTAGAATGCTAACCATACACATCCTGACTCATTGACAAGTGAGTATAATTAGATGCAGATAGCGCGCAGTGGACTTATATTGACCTCAAGAGCTGCTTATGCAATATGTCTGTACTGGGGCAAGACAGGTTTAGCTCAAATACATGGAAAAATCTGATACAGGTCTGATAACATTTAGTTTAATAAAAATTGTCTAATCTAATGAAAATATGTCTAATTATTTCACTGACTTTACTTACTTACTAGGAGAACTAAAATTTCAAAGGCTGTATTCCTAAACTACATTTTTTTCACACAGACATCTCCCATAAAAGTAGGTTCAACAGACACCACATGTATTAATCAATATTTTGAAGGTTTCTACAGAAGGTCTTGTTGATATCTAATTTCTAGTCTGATTATTGTTTTAACCACCAGAAATGTGGAAAAATTTTGCAGTACATTTATTTCTGATATTCATACAAGTAAACAGAAGAAGTTTCAGTTTAATATATCTAATTTTCTTTTGACCTGCAGTGTCTTGTCTCAGAATATCAGTCTGAGTTTGTATCTAAAATCCATCTTCCTCCAAATCAATCAGGAGAATACATCAAAACTGTGGTCCCCCCATTTTACCTTTCCCAGATAGTTTAATACTCTTATGTGTGACCTATCTATTCCTCATTGTGTTCTGTTTTGTTTCCTTTGTTTTAGTCAATGCTCAGTTTAATCATACAGAATAATAGCAATTTGACAAATCCTTCAAGGAACCTAGTTTGTACCATAGACTTATATAAAGAAGTGGACTAAGTGAGTGTGACGTCACCCACAGCACTCGGCTCCAGTCAAATGAAGCTCATTGAGGCTAAGGTTACAGGGTGAATTTGGAGCCAGGTTCCATATTTGGAGTTCGGGCTGCGAGTATCATAGCAACCAAAGAGCCAATCTGGAGTGAAGATTTGGAAGGTAACGCCCCTTCCTGCCCACACTGCTGATTTAGCAGGGGGGCGTGTGCTTAGCTGTCAGTCAAACCTGTTGCTAACGCTAGTGGGAGCGACCTCGGGGAAAGAAAGCAGCTGATTGGTCTCTTATTAATGTTCATATCTTGACTTACGGACACAATAGTGAAATAAAAATACCAGGATCACGTAGAGCGAGACCAAAGACGTACCAAAAAAACAAAATGACGAGTCTGACAGCAGCATTTACGGAGAGAGGGGCGACAGTGAATTGGAGTCGATGGAGCCAGAAGGCAACACAAAAAACAAAAAAAGAACTAGTGCATTTTTCAGTGGTCCAAAGTTATTCCTCACTCACCTTATGAGTTCTGAGGGTCCTGGTTATTCATCGCATTATAAGTGTTTTTCACAACCTTCAGAGGCCAGATTGGAGTTTTGCCGTCATTGAAAGGCTTTCAACAACTACCATGCTAATGCAGACTTTCTGATTATTGGATATCAAGATGCTTATACAATATTCCTGTACTGTGGCAAGAGAAATTTAGCTCAACTACATGGGGAAAAATGGGTACAGGACCTTTAAGATTAGGTAACAGTATAAAGCCCTACCGACATTGGTGTCTGTATTAGGAAATGTGTGTGGAAAATGTGTGGAAGTAGTCTAAGTATAGTGGTCAAATTGCTGGTCAATTTGGTCTTATATATCCCCAATTTTGTGTTATTAGTTTAAAAGCTTAAAAACGCTGTGCCTGTTTTTTACCATCTTAAAAACATGAATTACAGAACTAGCTCATTCTAAACTATCTGCAGTGGTCCAAAGATATTTCTCACTTTCCTTATGTATTCCTAGCATCCTAATTATTCACCACAGTGAGTTTTGCTGTCACAGTCCTAACAAAACTAGCATGTTAACAGTGCTACTTCATGGTTCACGGATGATAAAAACACTACACATCAATTTGACCTTGGCTTTTATAATATATCTGTACTCGGGCAAAACTGATTTTTCTGTATTTTTTTGTTTATTTTTTTGCATGAAAAAATAATCTGGTACAGCCTCTTTAAAATAACAGCCATGCATTGTTCGAGCCTACCTGTTTTCCCAGTATTCTTCATTGACGTCTTATTGGATGACTCAGCAGTGAAGCCCTCTAGTGTCAGCTCCTGGTACTCTATGGACACTTTCGCCTCATGATCCACGATGTTGATTGGCGACTGGTTCCTCCCTCCGCATTCTGGGTACGCTCCGGCCCACCCCTCATCCGGCCCGTATATACCTGCAACCACCAAACAAAATAACAAAGTGTCAGAACTGTGTGGAGACCATTTGATGGGATCGGGAGCAGACAGGGTAGGCATGGGCGCCCGCTGACATTTCACAACCATCTCGTGTCTTCACAAACCAGCTGACTGCGTGTGGTGCCAAGTCATCGGAATTCCAATTAAAGCACCCTCACAGAATAAACAGCACCAGGGCGGCCGCAGCCAAACACTTCCATTCATGTGGCAAATAGAGATTTCAAATGTCATTACGGTGACGTGGCGGCTTGTCCCTGCTGCCTTCTGCCGCATCATAAGCCACGAGTCAGGGCTATGTTGCTGGAGTGGATTAGCTTCTATAGGATGCGCTACTGCTTTGGTTTTAGCTTTGTTTCGTACAGGTTGGTAAATGGTCACATTTTTATATAGTGCTTTTCCACTTTCAAGGCACTCAAAGCGTTTTAGATCAAGGAAACTCTCACCCATTCACACACCACATTCATACACCAGTGTACGCAGACACTGGGGAAGAGGTGGGTTAAATGTCTTGCCCAAGGATACAATGACAGCATTCATCTGTGGGAACTGGAACCGCACTGCCAACCGGTGGGTCAGTGGGTCTGACCGCTACCAATGATGTTTATATCGAGAGCGGGATTCGACCTGCCAACCTTCAAATTAGTGGACAAGACTGGAGCTACTGTTGCTCTGTCGGTTCAGTGAAGCTATAAGAAGGCAGCATTGAGTCACAAAACTGCTCTACTGGGACACAAGGGAGACAGCCAAGGAGATCTGATTTGGTCTGCATTATACACTGTATTATCTAATAGGGTTGTAGAAAATATGGAAAATCAGATACTAACAGATACTAAAACTAGATACTCATTTAACCAAGTATCGATACTGAAAAAAGGTCACATAACTGGATCAAATTTGACCTTTCTTGAATAGTTTCATCTTGAGTTTTATCAGAACTAGTGTAAGATGTGGTATAATAATGTGGTATTCTTTAGTATCGAAATTGATTTGAAATTTTATTATCATGACAACACTAATGTCTAATAAATCAGGCCTATTGAATGTGCATGATCTTGTTTGCATGTTACTTGCTCATGTATAGCACACAGATGGCTGATGTCCAAAACTGTTTTTATTTTAAGATTACGTTTCATCAGATCCTTTTTTTTTTTCTTTTTTCTTTCTTCGGACCACAGTACACTTTTTCAGTTTTGAAGTTGCTGCTCGTTGCATTTGCACCTCTATAAAGATATTGGTGTGCGTTTCTGTTTGGTTTGACTTTGTTTACAGTGCTCAATTGTTAGCAAAGAGTATGAATATAAGGCATTAAAGTAACAATGAAAAGTACATATCTGGGCCAGCAAGTCTCCATACTTTACCTGTTCTATACAAGGAAGCATAGTCTTCACCCCGAGTTAAAATGGAAGTGATGGACATGCAGTGGATTAAAAAGAAAAAATCACACAGATGATGGTGAAGCTGACTTCTGCCAAATCAACGTAACACTGTTAATCTGAGGTGGGAAAGTCATGCATTGTGCTCTGAATGGTAGACACACATTCAAGACAAAATGTATTTGGCATTAGAGAGACTTGAGCTACAAATACGCGTCTGTGATTGGATTGCCATCAGAAATGATTTGCTGGGAGCAGACTCGCTGTTGCATGTCCAGAGTTTTTCTGGCTTTTTTCTGGCTTGTTGCAGAGTCTCTCCTAACTGGGGTAGCCAAAAGGGTGGATTAGGGAGAGACTCTAGCATTCTCTTAGCTCTTTAGGCTATGCTGTATACATGCTAATTTGAGTATAGTCTCATTTGTTCTACGCCTGCATTTTGAAAAATTCTCTTATAATTCAAAGTAGACCAGCCAACTAGGTTCATTCAATGAGCAGAGTGATTCTTTTAGATCTCTCAAATGACACAGAATTTCAAAAATAAAAATAGCCTACTTAATGCCTTTTAGTTAATGGTTCCGAAAAGTGTATTTTCAATTTCAAGTGGAAATTAACACAAAAACTGAACCCCTATCTCACTGCCATTATGACTGCCACTTCTGAAAGTAAAGTGATAGCAATATAATGCATTTTATAGTTTGAAGATCTCGCGGTTGCCATTCATCAAACGTAATTAGCTGTTGTAGTCATTAGGTTCATTGTGCTTGTGTGAAGGATTGATTCATTTTGTTAATATTTTACTTCTCACAGCACCCCGCTCCTCTGCTGAGCTGTGGTGAGTCACTGGGAGACAGACTTTGCAGAGCCATTATCAGTTTGTGTGAGATAATGAAATGCAAATACTTTGAGAATACCTTCCCTGAAAGGCATTTGTGCTATTGGCATTTAAACACAGAGAGAGCCAGGAATAGCGGCGCAGAGGAGAAATTAAATCCCTTCTCACCTGCGCTCGCTTGGCCACAGTTGAAGAAAATATGTGAATGTCACCACATCCATTTGGAACATTAGAATGTTTAGAGCGAAGAAGGGCAATGCTTTTTAGAACAGCTTTAGATGTGCAAGTAATATAAAAAAGTACTAACACATGCACGGGGCTATTACTCTACCTATTTGAAGTATAAAAGGTTTTGTCATTATACTTTGCCTAGCTATACCTGTAATAATGGTGATACAACGTCACCAGTCACAAGTTCAGATGGGTGTGATTGACATGTGGATTAGACGATCAGGCGCACACATGGTCCTTCTGTATCAAAACAAATATGGCTGCTTACAAGGACAAAAAAACTCCACTAAACTCTGTTAATCTGAGGTTAGAGAAATGTGATTTAGTTCAAAATGATGGATGACCAATGAGCTCCTTTGTTTCACATGCATCTCAAATCTGATTACACAAACATGTTTGAGCCTGGCTTGAGGCACAATGGAAGGAGTGATGAACAGCCTGATATCCCTCTGTAAAAAAAATACAGAGAGATATCATTCTGGACTGACCAGGCAATTTATAACCATATTGTTGTTTCACCATCAAACATACCTGGAGATGTAACTTCTGAGACTCCATTGCTATGGAGTCTCAGAAGTTACTAGATTTTCTCCAGATTGTGACGTCAAAGACAGAAATCCATCTATGTAGTGCTTTTGTCCTCAAATTTCAAACTCAATTTTGATACTAAAGAAAAAGCTTCACATTACCACGGGGAACACTTTTGGTCTTGTTGGACAACCTCCTGGCCTCCTTTCTCATGTATATCTACTATCACAATTTTATACATTGCAATGCCATTTTTAAAACAGGATTAGTTGATTGTTTCTTTCATTTCACCATGTGCTCATACCACTGAAAGATCAAAATCAAACCCCGTCAAATAAGAATCTATCCCAGTTTGAGTTTTAGTATAGATTAATATCTGGGTAATGATTTCTTTAACACCCCAGTGCTTTATGATGAAAGAACAACTACCAACATCATACTGGTCTAGTATTTCATGGTTCAAGCTCTCAGATACATCAGGGTGTAACACAGCTGAGCCCCGCCTCCACAGAGACAATCATTACTCTTGGTTATGCCTCAATAACAGCCATTGTGCTGCTGATGTGTAGATATAGAGACATGTGCACCCTTGGGCCCGGCTCCTACGTTCCACTACTGAGGAGAAGCTCTGGCAGATAGAGTTGAGTGCTTACAAACATGACGTTCTTATCAAATCCAATTCCATTTAGTCTGGAAATCAAATCTAAAAACAACTTGAGAAGATGCAGCCTCCAGAGGACTTTATTTAGAGATAAACAAAAGGCAGGGCGTTGGTGGGGGCAGAGCCGGGCAGAGCAGTTTGTTTGGAGAAGTGCTGAATAAATGCATGAATGCCACTGCTCACATCCCACGCACTTTCACTCTCTTTGGAAAGAATATCATCAACGTGTTTCTTTCCTAAACCATCACGGTTCTAAAAGAACCAGCACAGTTTTTTTATGAAATCGCTACTGAAAGAAAAGTGTTAGCTTCAGTCAGAAAAATACACACACACACACACACACATGCACATGCCTCCAGGAATAGTTGCCAGTTCTATTTATGAGAGATAATGCAACTTTAACTGTGATATTGTGATAAATCAAAAGTCTCAGAATGGTTACAATATATCTATTTGCACTCTCCAGTGCAACATTTTTTTCAGCTGTAAGCTAAAAAAGTATATAGAAATTCCTGTTAGTGCTGTAATATAACCTAGAATGGACTCACCAATTTAAAGGTACAGTATGTAACTTTCTGGAGCATGGCATGTCAAAGGCATGTCAGCAGGATTCCATGGAAATAGAAAGTTAAAACCATACTTCGGGAACATTCTCTACAGAGATGGATACCTTTTATGCCATACTGTGGAAGATTATAGCCAAGCCAACTAAGAGTCATGTTTGTGGAGATGCAAGCAAAGATGCACAGTAAGGAAGCATGTTTTTTCAGTGTAATAAACAAATGTTTTTTTGTCTATTTTTGTCTAAAAAGTTACTGTGGCTTTAACGTAGACTAAAACAAGGCTTAGTATAATATAAAGAAAGATATTATCTTTTCTAAATGTTATCACAATCTCCAATAATTGTCACAGACCATCCTGCTGTGTATCTGACTTCCCTGCAGATCCAAGCTTCAATTTCCCCTGTCAACAAAATCTGATGTGAGTTGTGTCTACGAGCCCCACCTCCACAGTTCCGCACACCCTGTAGCTCTAAACTCCGGCCTTAATTGAAAGCAATCCTGGGCTCCTGGGCTCTAAAATGAATTTGTGTCTGATTACTCATGCCCTGGCGCGTTGTGAGGGCCGGGTAATGTCTCTTTCATTGAATTAGATGGCATCCTGTTCTCCTTCCTCTCCTCTGAATCTCCGTCCTTGCCTGGGGGGGCTCCTATCAATTGAGTTGGTCTGGGTTCTGTATGGGGTTAGCATTACCTATAGATCCAGACAGCGGCAAATGCACTGGGGCGATTAGTCACTGACTTAATACAGCTAATTTGTGCTGAAAGCAGCCATGGAGAGTGCAGAGTGCAGAGAGGAGGGAAAATGGAGCCTAGCTTGAGTGGCTGGGCTCTCACCTCACTCACACACCTGGCTAATGGCTGAGCAACAGACTGAGCACACACCCCCTCTGCACAATACGGCCACTTCCTGGAATAACCGGCCATCGCTGAAACCATGTTAGATTTAATGCAATATTTTGGTTCAGATAGAGGCCATTTTCTACATTGTGTCCTTTAGATAATGTTCAATAGTTGCTTGGATCCTGTTCTTCCAACACGCAACCACTCTTAGAACAAAATATGGGATTGGTTTGGGCTGTAAGGATGTGTGGATACCCGGTTGACCATCACAAACACAAAAAAATACTTTTTTAAATATAGCAAAATATCTTGATACAGTTGAATTTAGAACAAAAGTGAATTAAACAAAACATCATATCTTGCGGTGCGGGGACAGGAGCGGTGCATTTAAAGTCTATGGGGGACGTCAACGAGTTCCAAGCCTCTGCCCTCAAACGTAAAGAAATCCAACTGGTCCTTGGTGCAATTTTGAAGCTGTGGTCTGAACGAAGCATTAGGCATAATTGAATAAAACCCTACCAAAACTCTAAACTGCAGACTGGAGCACTATGGGGGATGCAGCGGACTATATTGTTAACTATGGGTCTTAAGCCGATTACATGCCATAGATAGAAGCCACAGTTGGCACATCAAATGAACATTCAGTCCTTTCATTCATTTACTATAGAGACATTTTTTGAACCTTGAATGTTTCATTACTTCTCTTTCTTTTCTTTAAGTGTAGATGTTTTAAATCATTGAAACTATATATTACGATGTTCTCTTCTCTTTTAAAATATTAACAAAAACAGCAACTCTATCCAAGTCTACAGATACATGTGACTGCCTGGAAATCACATGTAAACAACTAATACAGACATAACACCCACAAACCTCCACGTTGACCTAAAGTGACATTCCCTCACCAGTGCCTTGCCACATGCCTTCCATGTCTTTATACACAGACTAGCATTAGCTGCTTTCTAGTTCTGACCTGGCTTTCACACCACTCCAGGTGAGGTTACTGAACCCACTGGCCACTGTGGAGAGTGGGGGCAGAGATTACAGCTAATACTGGCCCTGCTGGACGGGCAGTGGTTCAAATCCAGCCCAACTCCCTGCTGCATTGATTCCTGCCACTTCCACACTAATCCTGATGGGATCGCAGTAGAGGAAAACCATCTCCGGTGCCAAATGAAGACAGAAACAGTGCCCGGCTTGGCGATTCTCGTTATTTCCACGCTTGAGGAGACCTTTTCCGACTAGAGCGCTTAATTGCAGACGATGGACATATGGCAAACGCCTATTCCTGCTTTTTTCTGGACAGAACTAGCCTTGCCTCGAAAGCCCTCGCCTCCCTGTTTCGCTGCTGTCCTATAGCTCATTAGCCGCACCTTGATTTCATTGTTATTCTCAAGTTTGTCAGATTTTTTTCCTGGCTGCAAATTTCTCCCCAAGGTGTTTTTTGTCTTCGTGTGGAAAAATAGCTTTCGTCTTCCGAGACTCATATTCCGTAATTGCAGTCTTACGGTCCCTCTTTCTCCGCCATAGTTTTGGTTTGTTTATGCTGTAAATTGGAGCGGTGGCAAGCTTGTGAGTGAGGAGTGAGGTCGACCGCACGGCAGCTGCTTCAAAAATGCCTCTTAATTGACTGAAAAGCCTCAAACTCGCTCAAAGGTCAAAAGAGACAGCCAGGTGTATTTACAAAGTAGATAATTGACGAAGATGAGAAGCGGGCTCTTCCTCCTGGGACTTACTGACAATGCACCCTCACCAAAGCAGTAGGATCTCAGAAGACAGCCGCCCTCCACCACTCCATGGTTACCTGAACATACTCTGGGATTCTCAGCTCATGGCCAACATCTGAGACTGGACCCAGCTCCCACTTCTGGCACATACTTAATGACTGCAGAGTTCAAACGGGTGATGCTTTACTTCTCCGGGGATCTTCTTGGGAATCATAATAGCTGTAAAAGGGTGTTCTTGTAAAAAATATGCGGTAGGAGGGGAGAGTAGTGTAAAAATCTGAAAGTTGCCTGTAAGTAAAGCCCACATTGCAAGGATACCATGTTGTGTTGCAGATGAAAAAGACAAAGATTTATGCAGTTTTATTGGCCCCCTATAGGACTAGTCTGAATAATGGTTTCACAGAGAGAACGGTCACATGCCTGGTTGAGCTGAAAGTTTTGTGTTCGATCTAAACGGAATACATTACATCATCGAAACCTGGAATAAGCACACGTGGTTCTTAAAGGAGCACTACATAACATTTCGGGTTGGGGGGTTCTGTTCCTTTGCCTGGAATGTTCCACAGTGGCATGAAACTATCTTGCATTTGATCCATTACAGGTATTTTTATTGCTAAAGAAACGTGTTGTTGCTGCAATACAGTGGAACATTCCAGGCAAAGCAATAACATCTCCATGGAGAAATTACATAGTGCACTTTTAATGAATTCTGTTTTATTTTATTCTATCAAATCTACCAGTGAAGGACAAAAGGGGATGATTTGTTTTAATCCTTCTACAGTACTGACAACCTGTAGGCCTATGCTGTAAAACTATTGCCTGGCAAATCCAGAATGTTATCTCTCTGTATTTTTTATACAGATTGATATCAGTCAAGTCCCCACGTCCTCTGTTGCATCTCAAGTCTGGTCAAACGTGATCATGCAATCAAATTTGTTTTTTTTTCAGTGACACATGTGAAACAAAAGAACATTTACAAATTAAATAAAATTTCTCTCACCTCAGATTATTTATTTTGTTTATTTATTTATTTGATTGGGACAATGCATGTTAATGAACAGACATTATTCAACATGAACGTAAACATACGGGATTACAGCCAAAGGCTAATTTCCATCTGTTGTCCCAAGAACAGTGTAGTGCTTCGCTCATTGATTCTGCAGAAATCCACGATGTTTGTCAGTCCCCTGTGATATTTTTTCCCTTTTTTTCCCCGATACGGACGGACCATGCATGTCCCTGACTGGCTAATCCACCTGTCAATCACACCCGTGTGAAAAGGGGGAGATTCGGCGGTGACTCACATCCTCACAAAGGGTTGAAGAAGTGCGTATTCTGGATCCCAGGCAAGAAAAATATGTACATTGACTCATAACCTTCAACTTTGCAATGAATACTGTCCTCATTCCCGAAATGGGAAAAAAAAAAGAAGCGAAACCCCCCCCCCCCCTTGTCAGTCCCCTGTGATATTTTTTCCCTTTTTTTCCCCGATACGGACGGACCATGCATGTCCCTGACTGGCTAATCCACCTGTCAATCACACCCGTGTGAAAAGGGGGAGATTCGGCGGTGACTCACATCCTCGCAAAGGGTTGAAGAAGTGCGGATTCTGGATCCCAGGCAAGAAAAATATGTACATTGACTCATAACCTTCAACTTTGCAATGAATACTGTCCTCATTCCCGAAATGGGAAAAAAAAAAGAAGCGAAACCCCCCCCCCCCCCAAAAAAAAAACCACAACTTTCTATCCAAGCTTTGTACGTTTGTATGCTTTTTTTCTTCAAAATACTGTTCATATGGTTCATATTTTGTTGAATATGAATATTAGTGGGACTTCCACATCACCACAGAACAGACCAAAGCAGTGTGTAATAAAACCTTGGGATTTGCTTGAGTCTGTCCACTCAAATATCAGCCACAATGAAGAAGTCACACTGAAGATCTTTGACATTTGGTGCGGATCAATGTTTCACGTCTGGCCTCTCCCGACTCCAGGCCCTGATTCTGACTGGCTAAGCCTCTGTGCGCGAAGGGTGTCATTGTGATGCGGGTGCATGGGTGAAGCAGGGTGACATTTGAAATAGAGAGGAGAGGGCAGAATAACAGAGTGGACGTCTCCGATGTGTCATTCATGTGAGGAAGAAGCGCTCGCTGCCCCCTAGTGAGAGGATGAGGGTGCACTCCATTAAACACTGCCAACTGGCTCTGTACAGACTCCCTGACCCTATCATTATAACGAGAAGGTGATATCACATTTATAAATAACATCCAAGCAAGTCTCGTGTTATCAAGTGAGCCATGCCTGCATACACAAAGATTAAAGGCAGTCAGCAGACTGTCAGTGCTGAGATGCCTCTAAATTACAGGGGTACTAAGGAACTTTTTAGGTGGAGGTGGATGCTACTTCTCTGTGGAGGTGTTAGAGCTTTAATAGCATTATGTATGTAGGGGTCACCTCTCCACAGATCTGACCTGTGACTTGGCCTGGTGGCGTCAACTGCTCGTTTAATGCCATACTGTGGGACATTGCAGGCCAAGCAATAACATCTTTATGAAGACAAGCAGAAACATTACATAGAGCACTTTTAAATGAATTGATCAGATCTATTATTGATATGGCTACTATTATTTCCAACTGAATATTATTGTATGCTATTCTGAAGGCACATTCAAGTCATTTGCTATCAAGTAAAAGCATAGGAGCAGTTTGATATTATGGCAGTCCAGCTATTTCCAGCTATGCCCTCTCACTTGTAACATGTCATCATATCAGATATCCTCATATATATTTTGATAACATGTTTTTACACACGTGGGTAAAAATGCTAGCAATGCTAAAACAAATGCAAGTGGAGGAGAGAGCAGACAGCCCTGTGTAATAAAGGGTTTTTGAGAAGATGCATTAGGTTTTATGAACAAGGTTACCTGCAGTCATCCCATTACCTTACATTAGAACAGGCCTGAACCCTTTAGGACCCATTAGAACACCCTAACTATATAAAAGCATACTGTAGATAACACACTAGAAAAACAGCAGCCGGTTGTCAGTGAGGAGATGGTCAAAGGATGCTACAGGCCCTGCAGGGATACAAACATAGCAACATATGGATCTGGCTGTAATAGTTAAAGGTGCTTTATGTTACTTTTCTGGTGATTGTGTCATGGAGAAGTTATTGATTTGCCTGGAATATTATACAGTATGGCATTGATCTTATAGGTAACACTCATGCTTTATCACCTATGAATGAATGCACCATTAGTATTACCATGTTATCTATCGTGCATGTTTTTCAGTTACAAACGTTAATGCTAAAAAAATGCTTTGGCAAAAAACATGCGTTCTTACTGCAAGTGGGCTTACCTTGACATAGATCTTGTGGCGTCACCTACCTCTTGTCTCCATGGAGATTTATGTTTAATGCCGTACTGTGAAACACACAGGTAAAAAAGTAACATCTCCATGGAGACAAGCAGGCCCTCCACTAGAAATGTTACCGCATCTTTACAGCAAGATCTTTCATTAATGATCAAAAAGTACTTGAATCTAAACCATGTCAGTGCAATACATCCACTGCACATTTTTGAGTAAAATTCATAGGAGCTTCAAACACAAATGAAACATATTTTTAATTAAAGGAAGACACTTCTTAAAATGGTAGAAAACCTAGAAAAGTACATTTTGCATAACACACCCACTTTGATAGTTGGA
This sequence comes from Periophthalmodon schlosseri, assembly GCA_000787095.1. NCBI lineage: Eukaryota > Metazoa > Chordata > Actinopteri > Gobiiformes > Gobiidae > Periophthalmodon > Periophthalmodon schlosseri. The sequence goes on from KN480899.1 coordinate 126,857, forward strand.
CCAGGAAAATAGCCATGTAGCCTACACACGGATACAACTCCTCTATTATTAATATCCACAAATAGACTCCCCTCTGCTACGTTACCAAGACTCAAGTTAATATCATGAACAGTAATGCATCACACTTACACAGACCTTTCCAAAGTCATATTAGGTGAGTTATTCATAGCCCCTCCAACCACCAGACTGCAGACGTCAGAAACTGTGCCTATAACAGTTCAAATATTGTACATGTTTACCATAGACTGTATAGAGACGTTGACTGAGAGAGTGATGTCCCCCATAGCGTTCAGCTCCAGCCAATCGAGACAGTTATCAGTTATAGCAGCTAATCTGGAGCCGAGTTCCATGTTTGGAATTCCAACCTAGTGTATCATAGCAAACAAAGAGCCAATCAGGAGCGAGGATATGGAAGGTAATGTCCCTTTCTGCCCACACTGCTAGTTTGGCAGGGGGTGGGCGCTTAGCAACCTGTTGCTAACGCCAGCGGAAGCGACCTTGGGGAACGAAGACACCTGATTGGTTTGTTATTAATATTGATCTGTTATATTGGTCTTGATTCAAAGACAAAAAAGCTAAATAAAAACCTCAGGGTCATGTAGAGCAGGTTAAAACAAACATTTGAAGGTCAGAATGACAAGCCTGACCTGCCTGGCAGCAGTTACAGAGAGAGGGGTGTCAGTTTTTCAATAGAAAGTGAATTGGAGCCAGAGCCGACGGAGCCGAATTGGGCCAGTGCTCACTTCCTATTTGGAACGCGGATGTTAGCGGGCTAGCTATGTCAACGTATATATACGATCTGTGACATTTACATAGATCAAAGACATAGCGTTACTTCGGAATTCTTCTCTCACAACTGAATTCAATATAGTCATGTCACTTTAAATCTTCAGACTTAACTGTTGGAAGATGAATGGCTGACAGTTTTCTTGGCAGGCAATGTGACCTGCACAGTATAGCAAATGTGTGCTGTAGAAGCTCGCCAACTGAACGAACAGTCAAAAAAAACCAAAAAAAAACGTAGGTGAAATGGAAGAGATAAGCGACTACGTTATATTCAGGGACCCAAAACTTAATAGGAAATGAAATTCATAACAGATTGTTTCAGCCACATTAAAAAGCAATTCAGGAAGTCTTCTGAGCTAATTGCTTTAACAAGTTCTGAGCTGTGTGATAAATGTAATGCACTAAAGATTAAAATATGTATAATTTGCTTTATCCTATACCCCAGAATGAATTTCCAAATGCATTCCGCTAATCAGAAATTGAGACACACGAATCCCATCTTTCACCATTTTAATTGAATAGTGTTAATCAGCGTGCGATTAATATTCATGAATGTATCGTGTGGAATCAGGCTGTTAATAAATATAACGCGTGATCTGCCCTGTGCAGCAATTAATTGTGTTAACTGTCTGTCAGTGTTACTCAAAATGGCTGCCTCATTATCTCCATGGAGACGTAGCCTGACACCCAATGTGGCCAATTACACGCTTTCATCATTGACACACGAGTGGAGAGAGCATGTGTCTGGTGGGTTTTGCTTTGCCTGGAATGTTCCACAGTACAAATTTAAACATATCCATCTCCATGGAGACAATCAGGTGGCAGACCCCTTATCGGAAAAGTTACATAGTGCATCTTTAAAATAAACTATCAGCTGAATTGATAGTGAGAAAACAACAGCACCTTCGAGACAATCTTCTTATCCAGCTTACTCACACCTCCAGCAAAAACATTGTTATTTTGATACACCAGTACTGTAAGAAACCAATCTTTGGGTAGGCAATTGTTTGGGACTCTGCTACAAATACATGGGCAATAGTGACTTAGAAGGAACAGAACATAGAGTGCAAGGTTGGCAACTTAAATCCCAATCTTATTCCATTTAGTTTTTGTGTCACTGGGCAAGATGTGTCTCCATCTATGCCAGTTGAGAGGTGATTGGAACTAAGTTGTGTCACTTATTATAAAATACTTTTATAATACTACTTTTCTGAGTACTTTTCAGATGCCATACTTTGACTCCTACTTGAGTTACTATATTTTGCAGTACTTTAGTTACTCTTCTGACTATGAGTAAGCATAAAGAGACAAAAGCTTTTTTTTTTTTATTTGCTCCATCATATATATTTTCTTTTGTTCTCTTACTTAGGATATTTGGCTATGCTACCGACCTCTGTGCCTGTGTGTATGTGTTCATTTTACTGTGTAATTGATGCAAGCCAGAGAGGCCACGGAGCTACCAAAAGCTTCTTTTCTTTTTGCTACCTTTTTGTCAAAGGTATTCCAGTCCTTACTCATACGCCGGTAATCAGCCAATCATGGTCTGCCACTTTGCCTCTCATCCAATTATCTTTCAAGCCTCTCCACCATTCCATCTCCACCGCAGCAGCAAAACCACCAGTCTCCTCTACCTTTCCATCTTCACCCCAACAATAGTCTAGTCTATACACCATTGGAAAGATATTTAGCTTGACAAATGTATCCATGCATATTCGCACCGCTATGTAAGCCATTTTTCTTTCTTTTTCAGATGAGAATGAGATGCTGTAGGGAAGATTTAAATGGACAGGAGAGGCGCGTGGAGAGAGAGAGGAGTCATATGTGGACAGGGCAGATCGCCGTGGAGACAGGAGGCCATAGGTGCGCCACAGCCATCAGGACGGAGAGCACCTCTGTCACAGCTCATTTCACACACAGCCACACACAGCCCCGGGTCCCTCTCCCTCACAGGTCTGTCACAAGCACGCAATGGACCACTTCTGATGTGCAAACTGCCCAATGAATGCATAAAACAACATGATTTAGAAACTTCAGTCTGCATCCGAGACTGAGACAAGCTATAATGGAGGTTTGCAACTGTCAGAACTTCAGGGCTTGCTGAAGATTTTTTTTTTTATATATGAAGGTCAATAGTGTTTTTCCATTGCAGATTAAAGCATATTAATAAACCGAGTGTGCGTATGTGACTGGGACCAAACCTGAAAATAGACAATAGAAATAGTACAGGACTTGAACCAAACAGTCTACCTCAGGACCAACAAAAATTTTGAATGCAGCTTTATAATCGAAGTGCACTGCTGTAATGCCTTGCTCAGCTTTGCTTTCATTTTCCCTTTGTTAGGTTGTGTTCAGAATTCTACATTCATAAGCCAGTGTAGGCAGACACTGAGGGCAAGCCGGGTTAAGGGTTAAGTGTCTTGCACAAGGACAAAACAACAGTATTCATCTGTGGGAGCACCATTCCAGCTGGGTCGGCCAGTGGATCTGACCTCTTTTTCAAAGTTCAATGTCTTGTTATTTATTAGGTTCTTGAACATGTTTTATTACAAGACAAATAAGCATACTAACGATAGTAAGTATACCTGGGTTTAGTGAATATTATGATGTCAGAAACCCAGCAATACCATACTGTTATAATAAAAACTAGAAATTGTAAACATTTTAGCTTCACAAAATCAAATTCAACGAAGCTCAAGCAACCATTTTTTCTCCTACCTCAGCTACTAAACTTGGAAGCTTCAATTCTTCTATTGTCATTCTTTCTCATGTAGTGTTTAATATAGGCGGTGGGCCGAGAGTATCTATCTGCTTTCTTTCGTGAAAAGGTCTCCATCGAGGGAGGACACCGAATGTAACATACAAGTAGAATATATTTTACTCAACGAGACCCGCTTTGTCGCCACTTGAGATTCTTGCACATTTTCACAAAATTCCCACTTTTACCTTGTCAGTTTTTCAGGCAAACACCACAGCCGTGAACCAATAGTACTTTGTAGATTTTGACTGCAAATCAATCAGCAAGCAGCACCGCACTGCTATTCACTCACAACATAAACAAACAGCGGCGAGAGATCGACTTCATATAAGAATAATGCGAGTGTTAGAAGATGGTGCACACAACAAGGCCATAATCTGGAATCACATGGCTGTATGTTTATAGATAAGTTTAAGATTTCCTGCTATTACAACATACATCCACACACTAACTAATTATCCTGTTGGTTTCCTTCTTTCCTGGACGCTTTTGGTATTGGTTACTATGGTAGTAAAGTTGCTGTGAAAGACACAGTATAGAGATTTTATAATAGATCCATGGTAGAGGCACATAATATGAGTCTCATATTCTCGCACAAAATGTAATCGCACCTCTGGAACTACCCAGTTTTATACCGAGCCCCACAGAGCATATCTTCGCCCATGGTTGTGACCACAGTAAAAACTGAAGAACAGGTGGGCGGGGTTTGAGTCGAGAATTCCGGATACGCTATTGGCTGATAGTAGAGGATGTGTCATGCATTGCAATAGCTGTTTTTGCCTCAAAAAGTGTCAGAGAAAAGTTACAATCAGTTCAAACAAAAGTTAGCCATTATAATAACTTTGAAACTTTATCATCAAATTCTACAACTCTTAATTTCAATAACAGTATAAATTTGACAGCCCCGTTTCTTGGGGCATGTCTCCTCCAAATACGATCAGCTCCTGTCTCTCTGTCAAAGGCTGTGGAGCTATGATTTCACACTTGTCCCGTATCCCACTGACCCTGTCATTACACACCGGGCCCACCATTAATCCCATCTGACTGTCCAACTGAGCATGAAGACACACCGCTATAACAGCAGAGCACAATGATAACAGCTCCGCCCCCTCCTCATGCTTTTCACACACACATACGCACATGCCCATGCTTTCTGGGGACATTTCATTGACACTGAATTTATTTCCTGGAGACTGACCCTAACCTTAACCATAGTCACTACTAGTCTAACATTAACTTAAACATTAACCTTAACCTATTTTATCCCATATCTGAACTTTGTTGTTCTACTAATAAAGGATCATTGTGGGGTTACCTGATTGTTCCCATAAGGCAGGCAGGTCCCCATGATGTGAGTTTTTGGTCCTCGCAATGTAATAAATACTCGCCAGCACACACATAAATATACAGTACAAAAAATGTGATGGGCCAGACCAGCCCAGCCCCTCCCACCTCCATCATCTCTCCAGGAGCTACACAGTGAAGGACATCCAGGACACAAAGCACCCACAACCGCCTCCTCCACCCAAACTTCTGCAGGCAAACTTAACTGCACGAGCCAATGCAGAGTGGAGGGAGTCGCTATTCTGGTCCAAGTCAGTCACCGGAAAAATCATTAACCATAAAGGTGCTTCCAAAATCATTTGCCCTGAGAACACAACACTAAAAGTGTTTGGTTTTGAGTAAAGGGTGAAAATCTATCTAAGAGCAACAGTAAACTGGATACAGTGGTATGTGTGACTGAGGATAGCGTCATCTTCAAAGTGCCAGAGTCTGGTCTTAATCCAGCAAAACTAGGATTCACATGTGGTGATCCACTAGACTATCTCTGACACAGCACATCTTAGACTGTGGGAGCCGTTGATCTTGAGTTGGGTTCTCTGTTCACCCAATCCGTTAAACAGGTGACAGCTGTGATGTATGCTGGTGGTGTGTTCAGACGTGAATGTTGGGAAGTTTTAGGCTTAGTTAAAATATTTGAAAGGAGTGACAGAAGAAGTTTAAATACGGCAACAGTTAAAGCTACTATTTGTAATTAAATTGGCTGGCACGGGCCTGTTTTATTCTCACATAACACCACCAGACGCTATATGTTAAGTTTATTTAAATTAATAGTTAAACATAATAATAATAATAAAAAATAAGGGTTACAACACTAAACTAGAGAAACAACTATTATCAGTAATTTTGGGTCTCATGCATAAAACATTCTTACAAACAAATTTGCAAAGCCACCAACAATTTTTGGCAATCCTATGGCAGGTAGATTTTTACACACAGGAAATCAGCTGTTTAAGAATATTATTTAAATCACAATACTAAATTCTAATGTGTGTGTCTGAGGGTGTGTTGTGAATCTGGTGCAGAATTTTAGTGTCTTAAGAGGAAGTTACCTTCAGCACAAGGCCCATTATTGCCTTTGTCTCGTGCTATAGCAGATTCCCTGTACTAGCAGCAGACTGTGGTCTCCATCTGCAGAGGTAGAAGGAGCTTACACAGCACTCTGCACATCTGGACACATCTGGACACTAGAGAAGTGTCTCCGTCTGAAAGCCTCAAACTGACAGGTCCCAAAACTGACACTGTGTGGACTCAAGCTGTCATTTGTTCTCATCCCTCACAATATGAGCTGTTAGGAATGAAAACTTTGGATGTGGATAAGCTCCTCTGTCTCCCATTGTAAATTGCATTGGTGATATCTAACTTTTTGCTTGCTTTTTTTTTCATGTTTTTTCATGTTTTCATGTTGCTTTTACAGGAATATAAAACAAACTGAGATAAAAGATAAAACATTTACAATCTACATCTACAGATTGTGTAGCCAAGGTGAAAATGCCAATATAACTAGGATTCCCTTGGACACTAGATTCTGAGTCTCTGTGGGATTTCTGTAGGCAAATTTCTGCTGTTGCTGTTGTTGTAGTAATTTACTGTAGACTGATATATTGGGCCGATATTTGAATTTTTTAGCATATCGCCTATCGGCCTGAAATCTCCTTGTCTCTTTGTTTTGGTTGATTTTCTGCCTAGTACGTACACACAAAGCCTTATTTTAACACTTTAATATGAAGAGATAACTCCACTAAATGTGATACACTGCTCTCTTAAATGTTTGTGGTAAAAAAGGGCTGTGGGTGAGTAGTAAATTTAAATTGCATCATTTGAGGAAAATATCAAAATTGGCTCCACACATTGGCCCAAAAATATTGGCAGAGCTTATCGGCCATCGGTTGCTCTGGTTTCTAAACAACCGGTATCGGCATCGGCCATGAAAAAACCCATAACGGTCGATCTCTAGTAGCAACACTGCAATTGCCCTAAAGTGAGACATGCTAAGTGAGGCAAAATACAAACTTTTGTGAAATCAATTGCAAATAAGACATTGTGTTTAGATTTTGTTCTTGTATTGGAAGAAAATGCCACAGTTGGATGCACTCCTCAGCTTGTTTGTGGTTCTTCTTTTGGGTATTACGGTGGGGTGAGGGGATGAGTAAAATTTCCCTAACATTGTCACTTTAACTCCATTCAATAAAGCTATTCCCTAACCTATTCAGTTCCATCAGTCTATTTATACAGTCCTTTGTTTAGTGTTAGTCTACCACCTATATTTATGGGGGTAGGTGATGCATTTTGAATTAGTAGTCCAAGAAGTATGGAAAACAGCATTTCATCCCCTTATGAGGTTGCATCGGTGTTCTATGTTAGCCCATATAACCCCAAAAAAGATTAAACCCTATAACATGTTCATGAACGTGTACAGTAGGTTTTATATGAACCTCTCAACGTCATATAGGACCTTTTGCAAATCTGTCAAGAATCAAGTAAATCACCTAATCAAAAAGAGCTTGAAAAAATATTCAATGAGTGAAATTAATTCAGTAATTCAGGGGCACGATTTCATAATTCCGGAGCATGAATTATTAATTGGAGCAAATAGTGAAACTGCTTGTGCATACAGCTGATTACATGCGTTACAAATCACTCATTTGCGCTGCGGCATTATGGGAAAGCAGGCCCCTGACACCTGCAGCCTTCCAGTTCATTCCATTACACATTATTAAAGGAACGTGCTCACTCATGCCTCTGTCACTTATACACCGCTAGGCTCAAAGTCACCCCAGAGAATGAAATTAGCGTGCGTACTAGCCTAGCATCTCCTCTAGTAGACGCTTAGCTGACAGAACCACAGTCTATGCACAAAGACCCTGTCCGAGTTGATATGTATTCAGACAAAGAGGTGACTGCACTGCCTTTTAAAGCACGGGCCAAATGTAAAAAGGCAGTCGATAAATAGATGTGAGGCACTTTGGAGCAATACAAGGGTTTTGTTCAATCACACAGGAGTCACTGTCTTTCAACAAACAATTTCCTCCAGGACATTTCCGCTTTTACAAAGCAAAATCTGCCTAACCTGAAATCACTAAAGAAAAAATGAAGTTCAGAGGAAAATAACTACAAACAATATTTACATACTTCATCTTGGTACAAAGTAAAGCAATATACAGAATAATACAAAGAGAATGGACTCACAAATTCACTCATCTGGAATACCTTTCTGAAGGGGTTCACCAACTGTTTGTCTCCATGGAGATGTTATTTCTTTACTTGAACTGTTCAACGTGGCATTGCAAGTCTTTTTATTGAGAAAGATATACCTTGAAAAACATGGATTTTTTTTCGGTCAGCTGGCTTACCTCTCCACAGATCTAACCTGTAACTTGTAACTCTGACCTGATAGTGTCACTCTATGGAGGTATATACGCACATTTAAATTCATACTATGGAATTATGAGCAGAGCAATAACATCTCTGTGGCAAGAAGCAGGTGGCTTGTGAGCCTTTAACTGTAATTCTTCTTCAGAAAGGGACTAGTTCTTCCACCACGGCTCATTTGGTTGGACTAGGGCTACCATAGAATCAAAAATCAGATACTAATCCATACTAAAACTAGTATCCGAAGTAAAAAAGTCACATTCACAGAACAAAACTTAACCTTTTCTGAATACCTTTTGAATGACCTTGAGCTGTGCTAGAGCAAGTATAAGACCACATTAATTAGAATACCATACCTGGATGACTATATAGATATAACTCCATATGGTAATGTAAAAGAAAGTTCTATAATTTAATGTTGAAAATCACATTCTATTGTTTAAATCATGGTATCTGTATTGAGTATCGAGTCTATTCCTTAGTATCGAAATCTAGTTTGAAATTTCAGTATCATGTCAACACTAGTTGGAACTAGCCTCAAATGGAGTTTTTGACCTACATCTATTTCCTAAAAGATCTTTCTAACCAGGCTTTAGGAACACATTGAACAAAAAACTGATTTGTCCACTATTGTGAGCTTCCAAATGCAGCCAAAACTGCATCCCGCATCACAAAGAGTGACCCGATATTAAAAAGATATTTCACTGTGACCAGGGGCACAGAGTTTTTATGAAGAGGTTGCTAATGTCAACTGCACAAAGCAATGAAGACTGCTGTCCATCCGTGTCTTGATTTGTATGGCTCCCACGCGCCAGTCTTGTTTGCCAGTGTATGTGCAGCGGGGCTGGCTACTCCATGTGTTTGTGTGTGAGATTTTACAAGGCGAGACAAACAGCCCTGATCCGGATAGTGGAAATAAAAACATTTCATTTTCATGGCCTTAAATCCTTTTGACCTTGTTTGCAGAAATGGGCTCAGACAGTAGCGCTTTGCCATTATTCCTCTATTATTACTGCTGTTGTTCTTGCCGTCGCCTGGGCTGCCCATAAATAAAAGATAATCAAAGCCCCTCCGGCAAAGAGCGCCACAGTTAATTCCAAGTTAGACCAGGATGGGAAGTAGTTTGTGCACTGGTGTTGCGGAGTGGAAAGAGGGGAAGGGCAGGTTACATAAAATATACATTAATTACACCAAAACAAAATAATAACATTTGACTTCTGAGCCTGAAAAAGAGGCTCTGAGATGTACATCGTAGATTTATATGTTTTTGGGGATACATTTGCTCAACTCCAAAACTTTATCAGTGAGCAATTTTTTTTTTTTTGAGAGCAGAATCTCAAAAACAAAAACAACATTACAGCAGCAGTGAAATGGACATTTACGTTGGCCTGTCACGATAACACATTTTGAAGTTCGATATATTGCTGAAGTAAATATAGATGATAAACGATAATACTGAAACTAATTTATGTCACTGACACAAAAACCCAAGAGCAGATTTAAACCACAAAAACTATTCAAAATATACAAAATTGTTAAAAACCATAAGCTGCAATAAATAAACAGCAGAATGAAACACTTCAGTAGTTAGTTTGCATCTGTAATGAGTCGTAGAAGTTATTCATTCAACATTTTACGACTCAAATCTTATTGTATAGCCAAGTAACCAGTAGTGCAAAGAAAACCTACACATGATAAATATTGACCCCCCCAAAAATATTGTTCCATCTCTCATATATTGAACAATAAGTAAGTTATTTGTTGTCAATTTATTCCAGAGGTGTAGCTGAGGGTCCGGCTCCGCTCTGCAGCCCTCATGGCCCTCTACTGTGGGCAATGGCCTGCCCCCCTGTCTGTGGTGACGGGCCCTGTCTGTGGTGATGGGTCCTGTCTATGGTGATGGGTCTTGTCTGTGGTGATGGGCCGTGTCTGTGGTGATGGGTCTTGTCTGTGGTGATGGATCCTGTCTCTGGTGATGATGCGGTATGTTTAAATTGTTAGCATGAGAATGACAGACTTTAATCAGCTATACATTAATGTCACTTATTGAATCAGCTACACCCTGCAATGCATCCTGCTGTTTTGCCTTCACCTTTTTGTTCCTTCTTGCCCTAATGTCAAACTGAACTTTAAAATGTAAATCTTGTAATGGAATGGCTGGACAGTAATTTTAACCTGTGAACATAAAGAACCAAACTGTTGAAAAAATACTGGTCCTTTTGTAGTGAATGGCATTATAACAATCAGAAGTCCTAACTCAAGCTTTATGTAATTTCAAATAAATGCTACTATTTAACCTGGAACTCAGTTGCCTCCGTCAATGAGTGAACCTGTGCCTTATGCTTTAATTTAGTTTGTTTAGTTTGTTCATTTTTTATTCATTTTCCCGATGGCGTTGCTAGTTTATTTTTAGCTTATTATAATTTAGTTATATTATCTTTTGTCTCCCACTCGTAATGCCACACTAATAACAGCAAACATGTGTGAACAAGTGTTTTGTCAAAAGACACAACAACAGTATGTAATGTCGGGGTATGGAATGCACCAACCCTCAGGTTAGTGGGTGAGCTTGTCATTAGACTGTGACCACTCTGCTTTGGTAGCTACAGTTAACGGACAGCAGACTTATTTTCATTTGTGCCAAAATAGCTACGCAATACTCCTGAATCCTACATGTATCACTATTTTTTTAAAAATGGAGGACAAACTAAGTGCAATGGATGCATATTTTCAGAGCAATGGATCTTGAATGCGGGAGAATAAAGATTACTCAAACATGTATGAATCACTCTAAATACAACATCAGGACAGTAAATGAGAAGTGAAAATAATTGTAATATGGTCAAAAGTTGATTTTGGATAATATGTCCCCTTTAAAAAATATAAAAACTACTATGAAGTGTATTTTAGATCATATTCTTCCAGAACTGCGCCTCGGGTAAAATGACTCCCATAAAAAGACCATATCCTAATGTAAACGACTGATGGAAAAAACAGTAGAGTTTCCAGGACTGTCATTTATTGAGGAGGCAGATGGATGGGAAAGGTCTGGTGAGTTGGTCAAAACAAGTGTATGTATATGCGAAAGGCCAAATCTAATGAATAGCTTCCTTTTATAGAATTTCAATATTATCCCATCTTCTGGCTCATATAAAGCTCAGATTGAAATCCGTGGTCAAACAGAATTTCATTTCACAGGCAATAAGAGCCACTGGTCTAAAGGAGCCGAGTTTAGCATCAGCTCTCCCCCAACCGCCCACCAGGTCCATGTTAAAAGGCAAATTAAAGTTCATTCTACTTGTCCTTAGAGGTTGGTTTTAAATTTTAAACTGGGACGGCCTTCAGTTTTTGAATTAGTAAAATCAGATGGTTTTGGTTTGTGGTTATTTGTATAAAGTATATTTAATGAGGATGTAGCATGATGAATATGTACGGTAAATTGTGCTGTATCATTTTCCTTGGCACAAACCAAAAATAGGTAAGGCAAACTTTTTGTACAGCACAATTTCATACACAAAGTAATTTAAAGTGCTTTACAGAATAAGAAAGACATTACAATCACAATACAAACAAATCAAAACATAAATAATCATCATAAAATTAACATTAAAAGAGAAGAGCGCAAAATAAAAACCTTTCAGTCATATGCTCAGCTAAACAGAACCGTTTTGAGCCCGGATTTAAACATTGTCAAAGTAGAGGCCTGTCTCACATCTTCTGTTCCACACTGTTCCAGATATAAATAAATACAACTGAATTTGAAGAAATCCAACATGGCCCCATTCGGAAGCCTACCACCGTTGTCCACTTGAGCCTGCTCTTCTACTGCAGTTATAAAATTTCATTAGATCCCTTTTGATGTGATTTTATATATTTTCTAAAGTCTACACCTACTCCTTCACCAAACTTGTATTTATCATTTCAAAGCAATCTGTCAATCTGTCATTATGCTATAGCCATTAGGGATGGGACAAAACACCATTCCCACAAGATAAGCTGAGACACAAGATTAGGTTCAGGAAAAACTAGACAGGATGACAAGATTTTGACATAATTAACTATGGGATCCAGTTGACAAATTTCACCTCACAATTTTTTATTTATTTGATTTATTATATTCGCTGTCATTATAGCACTACTTTTTGGGACTTCTTCTCAAGAGGTTTAACTCCCCAACGCTTAAAAAAATGAAGCCAAATGTAAGTACGGTAGGTACTAAGCACCGCTCACACTAACCCAATCGAACTGTGCCCAAGCACGGATAACCCCTAAAACGTGGTACATTTGTCCAGTGTGAGTGCAAACCAATCAAACCATGCCCATTGGGACTCGACTGGGTCTTTGGCTCAGTTGGAGGAGGTGGGCCAAAGGACGGCACTGTTGCTCATGTATGCGCACACGCACAATTTATGTTTACAAGCCCTTTCTTATGGTCGGAGAAGATAGAGGATAAGAGGAAAAAGTGAATGATCTCTGCTCCAACACTCATGTCGAAGCTGCGCTCACCTTCAATAAGGACTGTGGACACAAACAGAAGTTTTGAAGCCTTGTCTCCTGCTGTCCTCACTCCTCCACACTTTAGTTTAATCCATAAACTCACAGAGGAGCGTATCACAGTAGGACTCATGTCTGACTCACTATTTAAGAGATATTTCTGTCGCTGGTCTTATTTTCTCCTCTAAAGCGATAGCTGAACTGCCGTGTGATGACGTCACCGGGCCGTGGCTCGGTTCAGTTGTGTATTTGTGAATGTGGGCCACAGAACTCTACGTAATCGTGCTTGAGCACAGCTCAGTTCAAAAGTCCCAGTGTGAGTGTGACCTTAAGAAACTATGTTATGAACTGTATCTTTGCTTAGTTGTTGCCTGGGATCCAGTATACACACTTCTCCAATATTCCCCTGATCTTAGAATCTCCCTGATTTCAGATGCGTAATTGACAGGTGGATTAGCCAATCTCATTAGCTCATCACATGCACGATGAGTCCATATGAAAACAAATATGGCTGCTTGGGAGGAAAGAAGAAAGGGGGAAAAAAAGAAACATACTTGTTTATATTGTATTAATCTAACGTGAGAGAAATAGCTACTTTTCTCAATGACAATACTTCATTTAAAAACTTAAACTGTACGGTAACGTATACTTTTACTAGTACACAAATATGAACTTCTACATTGGTTTATACACTCATTCCCTGAGCTGAGTAAGTGAAAGTTACCCTGTGTAAGTTCCCAGTGAAGTTTTGCTGCATACATAACTCATGAGGACATCTGTGTGAGAAAGTAAAGCTTTGCATAAAAACTCAAATGGCCTATTTAATGTTTGTACATCTCCGTGGAACTCATCACGGAACACCCAGAGTCCTAGATTTGGAGTTTGGAAAGTTCATTTAAGAGTGTTCACTGGGGCATTTTAAGTGGCAATGTGGCACCTAGCACAGCTTCTCCACACTTTTCATCACACATTCTTATTTATCCTGTCTCCTCAGCTGCTAACTGCAAACACGGGATTTGGAGGGATTTGAGCAACTTTCAGTTGCATGTTGAATTCTGGTCTCATTCACACATGTATAATCAAAGATGCTGTACCTGATTTTTACTAAAAAACAAAACTAGCTCAATTTAAACTATTTGCAGCAGTCCAAATATATTCCTCACTTTTTTAACACATTCTAAGTATCAAGCGAGCCAGAGTTTTGCTGCCACTGTAATGCTAACGACAACTAGCATGCATTTCCTGGTTCTTGGATGATAAAACTACAATTAGAGGCCCGCAGCACACAATGGTCTCATTTTGACCCTAACAGCTGCTTCTGCAATATATCAGTACTGGGGCAAGACACATTTTGTTCAACTACATAGACAAACATTGGGTACAGCCCCGTTAAGTCTTACTTGTATGCCAGTTTTAATAAGCTCTTTACTTATCTAGAATACTTGTGGTACCAGCTTATTCTGCTACTGTTCTAGTATTTTGCTGTTCTGACATTGAAATTTAATTGTTGGACAAATAAATCCTACACTCTCTTATTGTATACGTACAAAGCAACTTTATAACATGTGGTAATATCAAAAGTATTGATACCCAGATACTAATCAATACTAAAACTAGTACTGAAATTAGATACTAATTTGAACAAGTATCAATACTGAAAAAAAAGTGATGAATAGGACAAGGAAAGGACAAAGACCACACCAAACAGATTAAAGAATCCACTTTTATATCATGTTGGAAATGACATTCTATTGAAAAACATTGTAAGAAAAACTCTGGTATTGCAATTGGTATTGATTATCAAAATTGAGTTTCAAATATTCACATATCCTGACAACACTAATAAAGAAGAATGTCTATGTGAAATATTCAAATACAGGCAAAGGTTTATAACTGTACCAATGAAATGTCAGAAAAGTCTTTACGGCTGCCTAACGCTGCTTCTGATTGGTTACCTTTACAGTCAGTCTCTTTTTTAGCCCTCTTTTTTAATCCCTCACTTTAGTCTTGTTTACTTCCAACAAAGGGAAAACCTTGCAGCTCCTCCGAATGAGACGAGAGAGCTGAGTCTGATCTGTCACCGCTGCAGCGACTCACAGTAAAATAACGAGGCCTGTTACACTGACAGTAACTATACTGGCGTTACAGCAGAGGAAAGAGTCATTTGGTAGATTACTCATTACTGGTAAATATAAGACCGTTACTAGTGCCATTATACTTAAACTGCGTTATTCCCAACACTGATTATGAATAGATTCTACTCTAAGTGTTCCTGAGACATTAATACATTCTCCGGTAATACTTATTTGCCAGATTGGGGTTGGTAGGATGCACTTGTTTGTTTTAATATAAATTACTTTGTTGTTGATGTTTCTGCTGAAGTGTGGTGATTGTGGAGGACACTAAAAATCAAGAGCTGTCCTCATTCTTCAACAAACAAGTTATCACCTCCTCTCTTCTTCTTCTGCTTCTTTCCAAAACAGTTTGAGCACACGACCCTCTAATGTGAAAAAAAACAGCTCAACAAACAGAACATATGATAAAAAATAAATAAAATTTAAAAAAAAAAAAATAAATAAAATTTCCCAGGTATTTATATATAGCATACGCTAACAATTATTTTACATTGTGTTCAAGGTAAACAATGCAGACCATTCAGTTGTGACTCATGTATTCTGTATCATACTTTCCTTGGGTGACATGCTCAAGGATGTTGCAAGATCTATACTTTCCAGGAAAAAGTGAAATTAAATGCTAAGCACAAGGTTTTTTGTTTTTTTGTCAAAAGATTTCTGTTATTATTTTCAAGTGTTTTTTGTCTCGGCCTCGGCTGAAGTTTCTGTCGGTATTGGTGTTCACATCAGCTGTCTGTACTTCAAATCAAAATAAAAAATTGTCATAAAGCAAATTTATAAATTTATGTCTCACCTCAATTTCAGCTTTTCAACATACAACATTTTATTTGACCAAACGCTGTCATACAGAATGCGCTTTAATTTCAAGAACCAGAGTTGTCTGTATTTTTGCCTCTTCAAGAGTTTGATCTTAAACTGGTCCCAATTTGACCATTTTGACTCTAACTCAGTCTCTAAAATTATCATTATCAGTCGTACTGGTAAAATAGCCTGGTTGTAACCACAACACTACTTCACACAATAATAATGTAAAAGATAGCACTTTCAAGTGACAGGGCAAACATGCTGTAGCCTATTGAGCGTGTACCTCCAACAACAGTATTTGAAGATGGAACAGGTCCATAGATCTTCTGAGAGCGTGTGGGTGGTGGTTGGACAGATAAGTGTTTGTTGTTTTTAGCACCTCCCTCCATGGGCTCACATGAGTGGGCTTGTATTGTGGTGGTTGGGTGCTGCAGCAGGTGTGGGCTTCATCAGGGTGCATGGTGGATGTGTGTGCGCGCGTGTGTGTCCAACTTAGTGTGAAATTCACATTGGTTAACTGTGCAGGCGTCCTCATGTTTCTGTCAATACTGCTTCCACTTGGTTTCCTGCTGGTAACCTCCAATCTATGGTGGCACATCTATGTCATAAATGCTTCTATAAATATCATGTTTATGAGTTTTTTGTTTTTTTTTTCTTCCTCAGAAATACATGTCTGAAAACACAGGTGAAAATAGAAAACAACTTGTACAGATAGCAGGCCATTTTAATGCCAAGATTTCTATTACCTAGCAAGGTCACACAAAAGTTGTAGACTATATTGGAGCAAAATGAATTCATCCTAATAATAGTCTACGTTAGAGAATAACCTTTTTTTGTTTGTTTTTTTCTTTTTTCATAGCAGATAACGACTGTTTAGAGACCAGCAAAACCAACGGCCAAAGAGCTCTGCTGATATTTTTTGGCAGATTTTGATCATTTTACCCAAATTATATCAATTGAATTGACTAAAAAGACTAAGAGTTAACCTGGCAAACAAGATGAATTCTCACAATATTTGTAAGCCCGAAAACTCATGAAACTCCATCTGGCCTGGTACCTGCTGTTGCGATTGCCCTGTTAACCAGTGGCTCAGTCCAGTCACAGGGCATCATTGTAGTTTGGTTGGAAGCCAAAAGTGAAATGGCCAAAACAAACACGTGGATAGATACACTTCGGACCATTTTAGTGGAAATACGAACTAGTAGTAGTGCATTTGTGGATGGGAAAGATGTCTTCTCTCAACTCGATTTAACTAAATAAATAAAAAAATATATATTTCTCAGTTTGTTCTGCTGTTGTAACACTTTGACTAATCAGATTTAAATATTTGTCACACTACATATAACCCCTGCTGTGCTGATCAGGACCTAGTTACGTTCTGCTTTAGACCAATCTGGTCAAGTTTAGCCTTTATAGTCCAACAGCGGTACATTTAAAGTCAAATATTTAAGATAAGATTAGAGTGGTTTCAAAGCAGTGCTAGGTAAAGAAAAAGACAGTAGTAGTATCTTAAATCACTGTATACAGTATTCCCTGGTGTTTTTTCTGGAGCCTTTTCTTGCAGATAGAAGAAGGTCCGGTAGACCATCCTTCTCCTCACAGTATTAACACAGCAGTTTCCATTTATTGTAGCGCCAACCAAAGTAAACCATCCTGTATGACTTATTTTGCTTCTCCCACGGACTTCCACCTAAGAGAACAAAGCTGGGAGCACCAGAATAGAGCTGCAGCCCACACATGAAGCACTAGCGCTGGGACACGGGGCCCCGGAGTGGTCCCTGAGAGGATTGGTTCACGGCGCAGTGGCAGATTGTTAGGTGATGAACGAGAGCGGGGAGTCTGGCCCTTCAAATGGTTCGTGAGCTCAAGCCATTGATTTTTGGTTCCTTACAAACAGTCTCTGGGGAGAATGCACGCTCCTGACTGCAGCGCCTCAAGCTACGGCACAGCGGTGTACATGTGTGAGCGAACGGTTGGATGTTTGGATGAAACAGTTGAGATCTTACTCAGATACTCTGGCCACAAATGTCAGACTAAACAACTAAGATCTAAAAGGTGCAATTTAGCCAGTGCAAATAAAGCTCTCCGATTCATACTTGGTGTTGCATTTTTATTGCATTTTCATTTTTATTGATCGCAAACCCTAGTGTAGTGCTGTTAGCAATACCATGATGTCAGAACTCCATCAGGTGATGATCAGGGATGTCAGAAAAGCGTATAAACCAAGGGACAAACTGCATGGTAATATGTTTTAAACATGCTTTAAAGTGAATGTTTTTACACTGAAGCTGTGGAAACCATGGACAGGGCCCCTTTTTCACACATAACATCCACATTTCACATTGCAACCAACCATACAAGTTACAATTAGGTTAATGTAGTATTTTAACTGGTAACCTGGATTCCTCACTTGCTGATACAAAGCCTCTTGGTGTATAAAAACATTGACACATATTTATCTTCTACAATATTTTTTGTTGTTGCAGTTTTTCCAATACTACCTTATTGAACTTGATTGTCTTAGAGAAACCATTCCAATTAAAAAAAACATCCCTATTTATTAGCCAGTAATTTATCAACCTGGGTA
The DNA here is from genome assembly GCA_000787095.1 of Periophthalmodon schlosseri. NCBI lineage: Eukaryota > Metazoa > Chordata > Actinopteri > Gobiiformes > Gobiidae > Periophthalmodon > Periophthalmodon schlosseri. The sequence goes on from KN480899.1 coordinate 145,131, forward strand.
TATGTCAACAGAATAATGTTTGAAAATACAGAAATGTGTTACTCTACAAGTTGGCTATGATCACACAAAGACAAAATGAGGAAATAAATGCTACGTAGGTTTAGAGAAAGCTCTGAATGCTTCCTAGTACCAACACAAGCATTGCAAGATTGAAGCATATCTGTCTTATTAAAATATTACCAAGGATTAGACTAGACAAGATTATGAAGAACATGCTACAAGCTCATGTTGTTAGTCTGGAAAAGTTGTACATCTCAGATACATTTGGTGAACAGTTGGTGCCAGTTCTGCACCAACAGCTGAGATGCTGCGTGACATATTGCCTTTTGGATAGTGCCAGTTTGTCCAGATGGAGATACTAGTGCGGTGGATGCTGTCCACAGACACTTGCAAACAGTTCAGAGGAGCTTTGGATTAGCTAACAGTGAGCTCTTGGAAAAGATGTTCCACTTCTGTCGCAGTCAGATGGTTAATGAGCAGAGTTTACGCAGTTTGATGGGAATTTGCAGCGATGCATAAAATAGAACATATAAAATCAGTCTTTGAAACCAAAGGCTCATAAATTTGTGCAAAGAACTGAAAAAAGCATAATTAAATAAAATACATCCATTGTTTTCCTCTCCGGATCTCCTCTTTCCAATGTGATCAAATACCTGGCACATATGTAACACCAGGTATAATCAATTTTAACTTTAGCATTGTCAAGGCCCATCGCAATATTAGCATCACTCTCTCCCATTGTTCCATTGATAACTGGACCTTATGACCTCTCTTGTGCCCTGATCTTGACCTATGGACCCAAAGCCTCCCTTGCCTCACCTCCCTGGATGACCCTTCATCGTTCACCCTATCCTATCCTATCCTATCTCTCCTTCATTGTGATTGAGTTTTTCGTTGCTGAGAAGGAGGGTCTACGGAATGTCACGAACTGCTGTTGTGATATTGGGCTGTACAAAAATAGATTGAACTGACTCACCACACACGATTAGCATTCCCTCCCAAAAGTGCAACATTTCAGCTATACCAAAAAATTCAGTGAGATCTCTATATCTCATTTTCATCCAAAACTAAATCATATGACTCCGATTGATGGTAAATTTGGGTGCAAACCATGAATTTGCATTAATTCATGAGATGAAGTCCTGAAGAACATGTACTATCTTTTCCAGCAAGAAGAAACATTTCCAAATGAGGTCAAATTTTGCTCTACTTCCAACTCAAGAAAAATGTGCATATATTTTTAAGAGTACATTTCAAAAGTAATAAAAGCTAACAGCAGCGTGTAAAGTGTGTCTGAATGAGTGAAAAAGGAGAAATGGTGAGTTCACAGAATCCCTCTGCATTGGAGCTCTTCGGAGGCCCGGCTGCCTCTCAGCTCATCATAAAGCACACACTCAACAGAAAGACAGACACAGAAAAGTTCAAGCAACCGTGCCTTGGAGACACAACTTCTGGAGTAGAGCAGGAAGCGTCTTTCTAAAGGCCTGTCTGCCTATATGTGATGAAACAAGTGTGGAACATATTAGTGTCTGAAAAATCTGGCTAACTGTGTCCCAGGGCGCCTCCTCTCTGAAGGCGGAATATTCTATCACAGGCAGATGGCGGATGGCGCAGAGGAAGACACTTGCATGTGGGATAACCTGAGCCTAGGAAAGACACACCACACAATAGGATCCACCAGCTGCTTAGCACACCAGAGACAGCGCTAACAAAGTTTGTGTGCTAGCAGAGATTTCTAATTGATTTGTTTTTCCCGGGGCACACCAGCTGCCAGTGCCGGATTAGCCCAGCCCAGCGTCAGACTCCATCTCCTGATAGCACCCTTAGCCTCTCGTCGAAAGAGGAGACTGTTAGGTCAGAACAACAACATATGTAAAGTGTACACATGTCCACAGAGGTGTGAAAAGTACCAAACTGAAAGCACTTGTTGTAAGCAAGTAAGAGTGGATTCCCATTAACAGCTGATGGGTCTTTTATATTACATTAATATCTGTCTTTAAGTGCAAAAAACTATATTTCTGTATTAGTTTAGTCCAGCAGATTTTTGTCTTCAAGCTGAGATACTGAGGTACTTGCAGTATTTTTTTTTTATTTTTATTTTTTTAAGAAAATGAAATTTGAAAGGTCAGTGCTTGTATCTCTAGATGCAAGCTTGTCACTCAAGTCTAAAGTTTAGCCTCTTATACACTATAAATGGAACTTTATAGAAACTAGCTTAGGAGACTGGAGATGCCGGACAGTCATGTTAAAAAAAACAGCCACCTCCTATATCAGGCTTACAGAGGTGGACTTCTGTATTGAGCTCAATGTTTTGAACCATAACAAAGTCTGTTCAGCAGCAAAAACATTGCAACTTTTGGCTGTAGCCAGTCCACAGTGGAATTACACAGAACAAAACAACTTCCCTAGTTGTTTTCCAGAGCAGTGAATACATGTGACCCTGCCAGTCCCTCCAGACCAGAGCCAGTGGATAAACAGCTAATAGAATGTGTGCGTTGTGTCTGCTGCACTGTGCCCCAGCTAAAGCCCATCACCACAGCATGGCGCTTCCTTCCCCAACGACGACACCTTTAGCCCTAAGCACTCTATGCCCCATAAATCAACAGCGCCAACAAATAACATTACAATCATTCTGTAATGGATTGCACCTTTCACTGGAGGGATGCGCTATCCATTAAAATTCAATTTAGCCCTCACACTTATTTCTGCAAACAACTAAAAGTGCCAGTCATCATTTTGCAGTGCGGGCTGTGACTGGGGCTCTCCTGGAATGGGGAGATTGATGAGAACACAGATTAACACTTCATTTTCGACGCCACCGGAGGTACCCACACCATAATGAGATAAATGAACTGAAAAGAGACTTTGTGAGAAGGGGAACAAGGTGATAGGGCACAAAGTAAGTGACTACAGATCAAGATCAAGCACACAAGATTGGAACTTACCAAGACATGGGTTCAGTTGAGTTTTGTAGCAGCACTGAGCATAGAGATGTAAACAAAGGGATGCATCGAAACGAATCAACCGGTTCTAACTAGAAATTACAGGCACTATATCTAATGTTGTTTTCTATTATTAGTGTATCTGTTTTGTCCCAGTAGTGTACATTGTAAAAGAAGTTATGGTCTGTCATACTCGTTGTTGGTGTTTGTACGAATCACAAACGTTGACATGTTCATAGACTAGTCCTTGTTAGCAGTGCCATGGCATCAAAACTCCACTTTGCCCCTGAAAGTTGTAAAGTGAACCATTTGTTTGGACTGCTGCAGTTTTATAATTAACAAGGTTTGTTTTCCACTGTTTGAAAACTGTATTTATTTTCTGTGCCCCAAGTAAACAGCACTAAATGAGCTACATTATCTGTTAATAGCGTCCTTTAATTCAGTTACTAATTGGTGTGGAACAATCAATATAAACTTGATGTAGCTTGTTCTAATCTAGATGATAGCTCAGAATTTAATTTACAGTTAGAAGTGTGTGCAGAGAAGATCAATGGTTCAAAAACAGTCCCTTGTGGTACCCTGTTGGCTTTTTCAACAAGTAAACACAAAATACTATTTAAAAAGCCTGTGCAGTGAGTCATTTGAAGTACAACATCTTACAAAATCTCCTGTACTCTGCTCTCACATGACTTATTAGTGTGATCTATGCCTGTTTGCTGCAGTGCTGTGATGATGCCATCTCTAGAGAATCTCGCCCCCTCCTTCTTCAGATCACTCATACAAACAAATATTTATTTTTTCTTTGAATGTTTTCCTTACCTGATTTTTTTTTTCCTTGATAGTAAGCCACCACTAGAAGCTGAATCACTCCTCGACCTTGTGCTTTGGTAACTCTTCTATTTAACACAGTTTAACTCTATCCCAAGCAGAGCATCTTT
>KN480899.1:155376-174640 GCA_000787095.1 Periophthalmodon schlosseri
TGTGTGTGTGTGTGTGTGTGCGTGCATGTGTGTGTGTGTGCGTGCATGTGTGTGTGTGTGCGTGCGTGGGTGCATGCGTGTGTGTGTGTGTGTCAGAGGATGTTTATAACATTGTTGGGACTAAAATCTGTATACACACACATCACTGGTACCTGCAATCCTTTATGGGGGCAAAAACCAGGTCCTGATGGCATTTTATTATCAAATCAACAGCATGATTCATGTTTCAGATATGGAGTCAAATAGGTTAAAAATGTTGAAGTTCGATATATTGCTGAAGTAAATACAGACGATAAACGATAATATTGAAAGTAATTTATGCCACTGACACAAAAAACTCAAAAGCAGATACCACAAAATACCACAAAAAGTATTCTAAATCTACAATATCGTTAAAAAGTCCTGAGCTGCAATAGATGCATAGCAGAATGAATCACTTTAGTGCTTAGTTTGCATCTGTAATGAGTTATTAATTCAACCTTTTATGGCTCAAATCTCATCATATAGCCAAAAAATATAGCTCAGTGTTGGTAAATGTAATGCAGATTGATTCTTAATTACAAAAACTTTGGGCACGATGGCAGTAGTGTAGGTTAAGGTTAGGCAAGTAACTATGGTTAAAGTTAGGATCAGTCTCCAGGAAATGAGTGGGTGTTTTTTCAGCCTTTATTGGCAACAACATTCAACATTTACTTCAATTTACACATAGAAGTAGTATTTCTTACTTTGATACATAAACACAATTCTATGCATTCGCGTACTTAACTGTGACTTTTTTGTAGACACTTCCCCTGGGCGTTTGAGGCGTTACCGCTGCTTAGAAAGGATTATAAAGAACAATAGCACAAATCTGTTTTAGCGCGAGACCTACGCAGACAAACAAGGCCCCTCTCATTCCTCAGGGGCCCGCAGCGTCCTGTAAGCTCACATCGCTGCTGCATGCCAGATCAAAGGCCAAACACAAATTGATTTGGATGTGTGCGAGCGGGTTGGAAATAAAAGAGCTTATAATGAAGCATGTTTACAGCCACAGACAGGCTAAGTGTCCCCCAGGAGCCATATAATGTACACAGACGGAGGTGGAGCACTTTATGGTGACACACTGCCCACCAGGAACCAGGAGACGTGCTCGCGGTGAGGATGAGGACACGTACAACACATTACAGTGCTTTTATTTCACTGTAGAAATATGGTCAGACATTGCGCATGCTATAGCCAATGTAAGGCCATGTTTGTCTGTAGAGTTGTTTGTCTGCATGGCATCACAATGGGATTACAATTTCTGTACTCAAGTAAGAGTATCGTTACTTCAAAATAATATTACTCAAGTAGAAGTACAAAGTAGTGTTCCATGTAATTACTCAAGTAAGAGTAAAAAAGTATTTAGGAAAACTACTACACGGATAAGAGTAACTTAAAGAGTAACTGTCAGGACCTAACATCTGATTTATAATTGGAAGATAATGCAATTTGAAGGACAAAACATCAAATAATGCACAAAATCAGGTATTTTCAAAGGACAGACAGCAAAAATAAGAAAACCAAGGTTATTGCTGGGTTTCAGATGACATCACAACATTCTATTGGCCAATAATATTTAATAAAGATGGGGGCAGCTAAGATGAATATTGTTAAAATGCTGATTTTTGTGGTGTAGTTACTTATAAAAATGATCAGGTTCAAAATTTGTGATTTTACCTTTTGGATATTTCATACATATAAGTACAGTGTAATCAATGGGGACTGATTAATCTGTACTTTAGTGTCTCTTGCTCAACATCTGGGAGTATGACATCATCACGTTCTAGAATCTGAAAACCACCATTATCTGAAGGAACAGTGCAAGAAACACAAATGTTCAACTCATTTAATATTGTCAACATACAGCTTTTGTCACTAGACTTACTCACAGTGGGAAGAGTAACTACAACTTTAACTCAAGTGATGTTATTTCAATAAAAAAAATATTACTCAAGTAGGAGTAAAAGTATCCTGTGATAAAACTACTCTGAAAAGCACATTTTCTTTAAAAGGTTAAGCTGGGGCCACACTATGCGATTTTGGCCTGATTTTTCTCTGATTTTCAGTCAAGCTTAGTCACTCCTCATCACTAGTTGAAGTCAAACCTGCTTCAGTCACGTAGTGTAGAGAAGTTACGACGTTCGAAGTGTGCACCGCAGAAAGACGGGACTAGACCCCAGTCGAGTAAAACTTTACTATTTTCATCTTTTCAGAAAAAACAAAAAAATGCAAAAACAATGTGAAGCATGTGCTTACTGTCCCTGCCTAAACAACAGATTAATAACACAGAAAGTGCACATGCACTGCTTTTAGAACTAGAGCTGAACATGGATCTAAACCATGCACACTGCGTTAATCACTCCTCCTCCTCTTTCTCTGACTACAGAAATCATTCAGCAGCAACTTACATCAAGATAACATTAGCCTAGAGGAAGCATTACAGTTGCTGTTTAATGATTATAACGTTGTTTTTGTAAGTTATTGATTGTATTTTGTAGGGTGAAGTGATCTTGAGTTGTTAGTCACAGTGGTGTAGTGTGTGCTCTCTCATGACTGTCCCAACTCCTGTTGTGTAGTGGGGACCTTCCACAACATTCTAAATCTCTCACGATTGAGAAAGTCATGTAGTGTTTTCAGCTTTACTCAAGTAAATGTAACTGTGTACTACCCACTGAATATTTGGGACAGACTGGTGTATGGGTTACCAGGAGTGACAAAGGGAGACAAAAGGTTGGCAGTTAGATTGCAGCTCTGACCAGTACATACTGTTGTTGTGTCCTTAGGAAAGTCACTTCAATCACTCACAGGGTGTACAGCCTGATGGCAGCCACATCTAATGTTGTGATATAACGCTAACATCTAGAGCAGCTGTAGGCCCGGTGATGGAGGCTGTGTAGATGCTAAAAATACTTACAGATAATGAATTTGTGAAGCGGAAGCTGAAATTTTTACTTACGAAACAACTTTAAAAGCTTGAGAAGAGTGGGCAGTAATTAAGTAAAGGCCACAGTTATGAAGCATTTTTATATCGCCAATTATATCATTGCAGCAAATTTTCTCTTTCATAATATTCATTTAAGGCCATGTTGTCCTGCTCTAGCCTAGTGATTGGACATGGAGTCAGGGATGAATGCATGAGTAAAGAAAATACTATATGCATATCCAACAGGTCTAAACTGGACTTATACAAATGGCACATTGTAGTTCCGTGGATCACATTAGATTACAATAGCTGCTTGTGAACTGGCCTGGTAAGAGTGCTTTCCATATTACCTGGAATCAATGAGCGCACTGGGGCTGAAAACAGTGAAACCACAAAGTGTGTTCTCCTCATTTTCTCCTCTGAGGAAGAACCAGGACAAACCAGAGCTGTAACCGGAGGATGTATGCCTGGGCCTGACAGTATCACGGCCAATTAGGCCACTGATAATGCCACTTAATTAACCATGCATTGGTGCTTAGAGGACCGGGCCCTGCAAAGGGAGCACTAAATACCAACTATTGCACCTCGAGGCAGATACTGTTGTAGGGCACATGAGTAGAAATCTGCTCTCTGGGCTGGGGTATGCTTCCTTACTAATTTATCTTCTTTCCTCAAAATAGTTCCATGATGCATTGGGGATCGTGATCTTAAATTAGCAGAGGTTTGTGAACTGTTTTTACTTAAGATGGTATGTGTGTGAGCAGCCCCAGGTTAAGCGGCCTTGTTACAGAACAGTGTACAATAAACTGCAGCTTCTACCAATTCAATTTTCCGGTGTGTAAATATTTATTTGACAAAATACTAACATTTAATATTACGTAGAATAAGCTGGGCTCCACTGTCTGTGATAATATTATGAAAGGCTTTTTCATCTTTGTGTAAAAACTGTTACTTACAACATGTTTTAAAATGGTTAAGCAGACGTGAAGCACATTCACATTTTCAAGCACTCACCTATTCAGAGTCAGTGAATGTAGTTACAGAGGTGACAGCGGAATGTGAACTGACAACCTTCTGGTTAAGAAATCCAAAATAATAAATAATACATTCAAATAATTTTCAATAGTTGATCTAATTTGTAAAAAAAAAAAAAAAAAAAAAAAAAAAAAAAAAAAAAAAGATAAAAAAAAGCTACCAATACCAATGAGTTCTGTATTAAAATGTAGACTACTTAAAGACTTTTATTTTGGAATACAGAAGCTATCATTACTTTCACTCCCCCAGCTTGAACTGACTAAATTAAATAATACATACATCTGCAGATAATAAAAATATAAATTTATGTATGCATTTAAAAAAATACACATTTGGACACATTTTAGGTATCTATATTTTCTATATTTCCATTAAGGACGGGAGGTACTTTACTTTTGCCTCATCACATATCAGACTGTTTTGTCGTTTTTCTTCTATATTCTATACTCTATACTTGTTGTTTACCAGTGCCATGTGTTAGGGAGGCGGGCATACTGTAGCAGCAGCAACAGCAGTAGTTTCCTGCGCAGATGGACCTCCGCTGACGAGCAATCATTAGCTGGTAAATGACTAAACTCCAGTCAAACTAATCCCCAAAAGCGTTCGCATAGAGTGGCATTATGTGGAGCCAACACAGTGCATTTGTTCTGGCTGTAGGCAGAGGTCCCCTGGAGGCAGCAGCAATCGCTAACGCACACCTCGCTCACTATAGGCTATCGACTCAAATCAATTACAGGCCCATTTACTTAATGAGCTAAGTCAACGTCTGTGTCGTGTGGGCGCGCTTCTCCACGCTCCGTCAGCCACTCTGGACAAGGACCAGAGCCTGTGTTTACGGAGGAGAGCACAGCCACATGCTTAACAAAAGGCTCAACAACAGACAGGGAGATATTATACAGCAGCTAATGTAAACAGGATTAAGCATTGGAGTGCATAAAGTCATCCTTTCTGACCTATAATCAAACAAGCTATTAATATAAACACAACAACAACTCTTATTAAGGTTAAGTTTACACTCTATTGTACCCATAGGAACATTTATCCTCTGCATTTGACCCATCCTTCAATGCGAGCGTGAGCATGGCTTGGTCTGGTCTACCTGCGCTGGAGGTAGACCTATTTTAAATTGTGTACACGGAGACAAGTTATCTAACAAAGGTGTGGGAGTGCTTGTGCTGAAAGTTGATAAAATGTTTCTTTAGACATCTTGGAGAAAAAGCTAAAATAATCTTGACGGTTAGCCTGGTCCTGGACAGGTTTGTACCCGGGTGCTTGTTACTACAGAAACTCTGGTTAGCCATGTTAGTGGACTGAAACTGAGGATTTGATGAGCCTGGATTGCCCAAATAAGACAGGCTTTGGCTTAATCTCCTTTCACGGAATACCCAAGTCAACTCAGTGATCGATTTGTAACATTTGGAGAAGACCAAATGCCAAAGCAGAAAGTGAGCAAAATCAACACCAAGCTCTGAAACTACTAATTAGCTACTATTACTTCCACAACTAAAAATAATGACAAACTGATAATGATAATAACAGTCTAGTGCATTGAGAGGGGCAGCGATACAGACAGAACGCACAGACTGACGCAGCGCTAAATGGTGTGAATAATTGAGTTGGAGGTGGCAGTTTAATGAGGTGAGAGGGAGAGTGATCTCGGAGAAGGCCAAGTCTCCCAGTGAGGCCCTCTCAGCAGGAGCAGCTAGCACTGTCTGCTAGCACATGCTAATCATGTGAGGACCTCCGCTGATTACTGCTAAATACCAGGGGAAAATGTGCTCATGCACTGGGAGTCTCACAAGGTCCTTAGTGTAAAGTGGATCAATTAACAGTTTAGACGTGAGGTGCAATAGTACTGAGGAAAATGAACAGAATTGTGTCCACGATGGGTACACTAGACTTAAGTAGATGTATAGCCTAGAAGCAATGATTTTTGGCCATTAAGAAATCATATTTAAAAGTGAACTGTGTAAATTTGTGGTGAAAGGTCTGGCACATTCTTGTCTCCATGGAGATGTTATTGCTTTGCCGAACTCAAATCTCATCTTAATGGCAAAACTAACACTGGGAAACCAACCACCTGAAGTCACAATCGGTTGAATTCAGATTTTGTTTTTAATATCTTGATTTGAGTAGATTTTAACTAAAGATTTAAGGTCATTTGGCAATAGAACATGCTTTTTTTCCATTATGTTGTTATTTCAGTGGTGGTGCAATAATATCAGCTCTTCAGCTCTCTTATTTCAAGTAAAAATCAAGACAAACGCACTTAATTCAACCAATTTCAACTTAAGATATTTTTTCTAGTGAACACTTTTGTGGCGTACAGGTTGTGAATCAATGAGCTCTTAATTTAGCATAACACCTGGGTAAGACGCTAACACATCACACCTCACTTCTTCTTCTTCCACGGGGGTTGACAGACAGGAATGCTATGAGGATGTCAGGAAGCCGTACAACTTAATAGCTAATTGGAGGCTTAGGCGTAAAAGCTAAACACTCTATACTTTGCATTAGAACAATTGGCGTGTTTCGTGGATGACAAATCTCATTCAAGTGGAGAGGTAACCTTGAGGAACTGTCAGGCCTCTTGAAAGACGCCCTGAAATCCTTGACGCGCTGTCAGACTGTCACTGGCAGTTTGCTTGTGCGTAGAACTAAGTGAATGTGGCGTCGGAGTCTACAATATGGCCGCTCAGACTGCTGTACAGATCAAGCAGTGTGTTTATCAGAGGAGACGGCTGCTTCCAATACGCCAGCTTATGGTTTAGACAAGAGACCCTCGCGTGGTGCTGTTGTGTATAGGAGGGAGATTTTGTATTTGTGGTACGGAATAGATGGTTCGTTTTTATTTGTGCAATGTTTTACAGATTTCTTCATGTCATGGTGAGGATTATAGTATAATAGAATGGGGATGGTGGTAGCTTAGTTGGTAAGTGGGCGGATATTTATCACATTGTGGGGACTATAATCTGTATATTCAATTCATAGGGACCTGTCTTCCATATGCGGATAAACATCAGGTCCCCGTGGTGTAGATCCTTTATTATTTTATCAATAGCATGGTTTAAAGTTAAGCTATAGCTTAATATAGGTCATGGTTAGGTAAGTAGTGACTATGGTCTATCTCCAGAAAATGCATGTAGGCCAATGTAATGTCCTTAAAAAGCATTGAAACTCAAAATGTGGGTTTGTCCTCTGATCCAAAGATTGGTAAAGTCTGAATCCTGCTCTAGCATTAGCAAAGTTGGAGAACAAATCCACTGACTCACAATATAGTAGTTTGTATCCGGCTTCCACAGGTGCATACCACTGTTGTGTCTTTAGGCAAGCCCCTAAACCCACACGCCTTGTCGTGTTTGCTTAATATGTGGTGTAAGAATGTGTGTGTGTGAATGGGTGAGTGATTCCTTGATGTAAAACACCTTGAATGCCCATTCAAGGTCAAAAAGCACTATATATATGACCATTTACCATTTAAAAAATCAAATTGTGTGTACGCCACCACAAATGAGCTTGTGCAATGTAAGAAACACAGCATATTAAAATAAACTGCGTTTTAAACGATCTCTGTGAGAAATGGTATTTGCATAATACTTTTAAAATTGACCTTACCTGAAGTTGACACAGCGACACAGCACATAGAAAAAAGAAAAGAAAATGTTAGATTTTTTTTTTTTTCTATGCCACTTTATATAAGTAATGTCAATGCACACAGGCATAGTCCTATATAAAGAGTGAATCAGTGAAATTTGTCTTGAGTTGACTTGTTTCACAAGATAACTCAAATCATTTCATGTAAGATTTTATATTTCTTTTTGCTTCTAAGAAAATTCCACTGTTTAACTGCACTGCAGTTGTTCCATTTTTCACAAGTTTAACAAAATCCCTCTAGATCCTGGTAAATATTGCAGGTTCCTTCAGAATCACTCATAAAAAAGATTTTCTTCTCTGAGTTTGGAGAAACACTTTCGGTTTTGACCTGTCTGGACAATGGCTGGCAACTGTCGATCAACAGATTGACTATGAGACAAAATATTATGATATTCACTGATTTAAACTGATGGCAAAAATAATCCCAAGAACAAAAGGGGTGAGAGAGGCCAGCCCTGTACTGTGCATGCAATACAGCCGCTGCCAGTGGCTTTGTGAAATATGAAATGTGGGGAGAGGCCAGACACACACAAGGGGTTTGCTTTCATAGGCACATGCATTATAGAAATAAGGTCAGAGTGTTGGTAAGAATTAATGTTGTATCAATACATCATTTATGAATGATCTCAACTTAAACTGTCCGTGTGAAGACTGAAAATGAAATGAACATGAATTTTTTAAAGTCATTCCATTATAGATGATCACTGACCATTTCATTTAGTGCTCTGTTCTCATATTTACCCTATGTTATATTTGTTTTATTGTATTTACTGATAATGTGTTACACAATTTGTTATATCATTGTATTTGTTTCTTTTTTTAAATTGTGCAGTATTGATCTAAAACAGTGTATTAATTTCCTGGGCAAATATGGGAAATAAGCAATGTATCACTTGCAATCTGAACTTCAGCTAGGAGAAGCCTGTGGTTGGTGGAATAAGAACCTATAGTGGCTAAGGGAAACCGCTAAGAGCTCATAACAGTTGATTTGGCATAATGTCTCTTTTACTTATATTCACTCACGTATATTTATATTGTCTTGTATGACCATTAATGCTTTTGGATCTCTATTGTTGTATCCATACTCTTGTTACAGGGCCACTTTGATTGGAAAAATGACACTGGCTACTTCCTGGAGGTAGGTGGCTGTCAGCGCACTAATTACTGGAACTTCACATTGCAGTGCCTTATTTAGCCCTTTGTTATTGCCGATGTGACTGGACAATCAGACGTCGGACTTTTTGGTGCCTGTCATACAGTTTAACTTCGCGTCAGGGTCAACACGCAATGGAGCCTGTTTTTCATTTTATTTTATCTTTTATAATATCTGTCAGTTGGTCTGTGGGTTTGTGAGTATTGCTTTAAATTGTCTCAACTTAATTTTTTAACCTGGTGGGCAAGGTCAAATGGTGCGCAATGGTGTGGGAACGAAAGTAGTTGAAACAATTTTTCATTTGTTTTTTTTTTATCCAAACCATAAAACAGTTTCCAACATAGTCCAATGTTTTTCTGTTTTTTAATAATTTGGTCACATTACAGGACTGCACAATAAGAACAAAATAGCCCTGTTTTTTGTAGCAAAAATTCTTGTTATACCTACATACCTCAGTTTTCTTTCAAATGTTAATGCTCCTGGAGTTGTTTACAATGTGGACTCTGAACAGAATCCTACTTTTTAAAATATACATTGCAAATCTAATCGCAAACACAACACTATTTCACAATTCAACTTTTTGTTTTAAATCTTGCTGTCCTATCACATAGCCATAGTTATTTACCAAAAAAACTATTCTTGCAATAATATGTGTACCCTGTAACAAAACGCAACGCCCAATTTTATGACAAGTACTAAGGCTGCCGTAGACAAACAGCCTGAATACCCATGTGCATCCCTTATTATCACTCCAATCCGAAAGCTCATCGTGGCAAATGAAGTCAGATAAGTGGAGGTGGAGGACGCTGTGATAAAGGAGCGGGGAGGAACGCGGCATGGGGGGAGCAGACCGCAGAGCTGGGCTGGAACACGTAATTAATGCTGTTCGGAGCGCTCTGGGTGGGAGATAAGGCACCGTGATGCTTCTACCGTACACTTCCCCAGGCCTACCATTACCTGCAGACACATAATGAGGCTAACCGCTAGCTCTGCTCCTCTCCGGGCCCTATAGCCAAATGGATGAGAGACACCAACAACAAAATGGCCACTGTTGTGAGACCGCAGTCTTCCCCCGTGCTCTCTGCCGGGGCTAATTATGTCCGTGTCGTGTTTGTTCCCACTCATAATGGATGTCATAATTATTTTTAAATTGGCTAATAACAGGGAGGAACAGCGGGGAGCGGACACTGAGCGGAGCAGATAGGAACACCAACAAACGCTGGCTTTTCCATTTATCTTTACAATGGGGGATGGCGCGGAAACATCCAAAACAAACAGTATTTTTGGGGGAATAATGGAAAGTACGACGTGTAAAGATGTATGACCTCCATACAAAATGCTGCAAGGGATTCTGGGAAGTATTTGTGACTTGCAGTCGGCGCAGTGAAGTGGTTAGAAGTGTGTATACTAAATCTAAAGCTAAAAAAACAGGGTAAGAAGTAATGTTCCATACTGCAATAAAAGCTAGCTCCCCTGATGTTGTTGAAGCTTAAAGGAAAACTATATTTCAATTTGGGATATTTCTCACAAATGTCCATTGAGTGGGTTGGGGCTCATATGACGCATCAGCATCCAGTTTGGAGATTACAGCCGCTGTGAAAATGAGCTCTCCAAGAAAAACTGCTCATTACTTCTCCTGGCAGCTTTGTGCACACTGACAGCTTTATGTGAATGGAAAGTATAACTATTGTGCAGTTTCTCTTTCTCCTCCAAAAAGTGTAGAGTAGAAAATCAGCTATTTCAAGAAAGCATTGCAGTATATTTAGGCTTTAGCTATACTATACGATATTGTCCCCGTAGGAAAATTTGTTTAGGTTGATGGGGGAAACCTGAGTACTCAGAGGAAATCCACCAACACAAATCCACACACACCTATTACATGGATGGGAGACTGCTGGGTGCCACAGTGGGGCTCTAGTGGAAACTGCTGTTGTGTCTTTAGGCAAGACACTTTACCAACCTTACCTAGTATGAATATTGTGTGTGAGTGTTGGTGATGGTAAGAGGGGTCGATGGTGCAGATTGGCAGCCTCGCTTCCGTCAGTCTGCCCCAGGACAGCTGTGGTTACAGTAGTAGCTTACCACTGCTGAAAATTGTGAAAAGAGTGACTGAAAAATGCACACAATTTAAAATAATTGTTAATAATTTTTATCAAATGTACACAGATAGGTCAGGAAATATGAAGTAAGTATCCTAGCTGCTCAGCCACCTATAGCTCTGGTGCCTAATTGCAACTAAATAAACACATTTGTTCTAATCTGAATACAGTTTGGAGACCCACTGCTGTTCGATTCTGTTGGATATTGCTATTGAAATCTGTTGTGATTATAATTTGGCTGGTTTACACTGTGTGTACGCTCTGTGTATACGGTCTGTGTATACGGTCTGTGTATATGCCCTGTGTATACGGTCTGTGTATAGGCTCTGTGTATAGGCTCTGTGTGTACGCTCTGTGAGTAGCTGTGTAGAGTAAAGTGGTGTCCACGTCCATCAGCCTTAATACATGTTAATGACAGCTGCAGCGCCTCTGTTTGCCAATACTGACATTTATAGTGATTGATCAGGAACAAGGTTAGAGCTGACAGGTCCCCATACAGATGTGACAGAGGGCTCGGGCTGCTCCCATCATGCATCTCTCTACCCTCCAACACTGAAGCAAAACAACACTGATTCATGTCTGTTTACAGTGCCCACTACATGTTGTAATCACATTTTCAATCAGATACATTCGGTCAAACGTGCCGGGGCACTGGTTCTCAAGCTGTGGCGTGGCTTTTATATACAATATAATTTGCCTTTCATTTTCAATGGGGTAAGGTTCTGGAGATTGCACTTTGATCTATTGCAGTTTTATAGTATCACATTATTTATTTATTTATTTATTACAATAATCAAGTTCCTGTCCTGATTTGTGTACTTTGTAAATAACCTGTTGGAAGCCAGATTCATAGCACTCTTTCTACACATAATACTCTACGCATTATAAATGTGGAATAGCTATATATATATAAAATACCTCAAGCTTATTGGGCTTAAAATAATAGATTTTGTTACAAAATAGTAAAGTAATTCTCATTATTTGCTGTGCAAGGTAAGCACTTGGTGTGAAAAATGGGGAAATAGGTAATTTCTACAAAATAAAATAAAAACAGAGTGGATACAATAAAAACAGAGAGGATACAAAAAAAATGAACATATAACAAAATGTTTTCATCTCTACGGTCTCTCATGAGGCGAGACTGACCAACGAGGCTAATGCTTGTTTCATATTCCAAAGACCTGGCTGAGGGCTGTTGTAACACTTGGTGGTTGGGTTCTTGGCCAGCTCTGGGCCTGAAGTGAGACCCACATTTGCAGAAGGATGAAGCATATAACTAACTGTTTCCATCTCTACGGTCTCTCATGAGGCGAGACTGACCAACGAGGCTAATGCTTGTTTCATATTCCAAAGACCTGGCTGAGGGCTGTTGTAACACTTGGTGGTTGGGTTCTTGGCCAGCTCTGGGCCTGAAGTGAGACCCACATTTGCAGAAGGATGAAGCATGAAGCTAGTTGTGTGTGACAGTTGTGGGAGCCAGTCCCCGTCTGGCTCTAGGCTGTTCTTGTTACGTCCTTAAAATGAAAGAGCTGCTTGTGTGGCTGCCTGACACTTGTTTATTGTACAAACTGCAGTGTCTAAAATAAAATAGGCACTGCTTTGGTCCCCCACCCCCTACTGCGTTAGCATGTCACATCTTGTGCCGTAACGTGTGCCAGCTAAGACTGCAGTATCATCCCCTGTGATGTGTAAACTCCGGTTTGTTTGGTGAGTGCCAGTGGAGGTGTGTGTGGGAGTGGGGGAGAGGAAGAGAGGGAGACTCAGACGATTCAAAGAAGAAAACAATGCGTGTGACAGTTGGGGAAAGAATACATGGCTTTGCTTTTAACAAAACCCTCTGCCAGAGGAGTGGATGTGGAACAGAGCTGCAGCGGGTTCAGGTGAGGTCACACAGGGATGAACTCAAATCTATATATGGCAATTATAAAAAAAAGGTTAAAGCTGCACTATGTAACTTTCCAGGTGGAGGACCCGCTACCTGCTTGTCTCATTGGAGATAAATGTTGTCGCGATACTAAAATTTCAAACTGGATTTCGATATTAAGGAATACTGCTGATACTCTATACCAATTCCGATACCACAATGATGATAAAAACACTTTTTCTTTAGACAATAGAATGCTGTTTTCAACTTCAAATTGTAGTACTTTCTTTTGCCATCTGGTTTTATATCGGTGTAATCTCTCAGTCGTCCGGGTAGGTTCATTTCTGTTCTGTTAATGTTACTTTCTTAGTATAAATACCTGTTCAAATGAGTATGTAGTTTCAAGACTAATTTTAATACCAATTAGTATCTAATTTTTCAATACTTTTGACAACCCTATTGGAGATTGTATTGCTTTGCTTGGAATGTTCCACATTCAACATCTATCTGCAATTTAGACAAGCCTGTGACACCACCAGGCCAGCCTACAGGTTAGATCTGTGGAGAGGCGACCCTGTTAACATGTTGTCCAACGTATTTTTGAGCAATAAAAACACTTATCTGACATGTAGAATGCATGTTAGATAAGTTTAATATCTTGTGTGGAACATTCCAGGAAAAGTAAGTACAGCTTAGTTGCCTGTTCCCTGTTTTCAAATGGCCGTGATTGACAGGTGGATTAGCCAATTGGGGACATGCATGGCCTGTGCGTATCAGAAAAAAAACCCCAAAAAAATCATAGGGGGGTGAAAAAACATCGCCGATTTCTGTAGAATCAATGAGCGAAGCAGTAAACTCTGTTAATCTGAGGTCAGATAAATTTGATTTTATGTGTAAATCAAAGGTGACCAATGAGCTCTTTCGTTTCATATGTGTCACTGAAAAAAAAACAAACCTGACTGCACAATCATGTTTGACCGGACCTGGGAGGCAACAGAGGACGTGGGGACCAGACTGATATCAATCGCAGAGCGGTAACATTCTGGATTTACCAGGCAAACAGCTTGGCAGATCTCCAACTGGAAAAGTTACATCGAGCACATAGGGAAATTTGCCATCTGCATTTAACCCACCCTCCAGGCAGTGGGCGACCGCAGTACATCCTCAGGGACCCAGATCTGGAGTTAACAGCTGAGACTGCCTGTTTGAGGCTTAACCCAGAATGACTAGTTTTGGTAAATCACAAATATACACTGTAAAGTAAAGACCTGTGATTTAGATATATGAAATGATGTTGACTGACAAACAGCGGACACAGGCTGCTTTTTGAATGTTTCCACAACGGTGCTCTTGGAACTAAAATCATATGTTTTGTTCAGATGACAAGATGATGATGTGTCCTCCACAGAACTGTGACATTCTCTTTCAAAACCAAATATAAAAAGATGGAGTGGCACAACTTATTCTGTACATAAATTACACAAAGCAAAAATGAAAGAGACCAGTAAAGTTGATTTGCAAGAATCAAACTAAACAAAGGACAAATTGATTTAATTTTCCCATTCAGGTGGCCTATTGTCTAATCATTCGGTGAGGTATTTCTTACTACTGCTGTAAGGAAAAGTGGGACACTCTCCAGTTAGCGGTTGAATGCTTAACCCACTGCACCACGGTCACCCCATTAACCATTATAATACACACACTAAAAAATAACATTGCTTCAAGGCTGCATGAGTATTTTGGGTCCAAACAGGTGAGCTTTGGAAAGGGGTTTCTTTTCAATTGTAGGGTTAACAAATATATATATGTTGAAGATAATAACAATAATAATAAACCAAGGCACTCTTCTGCTCTGTTTAGAAGAATTAAAAGCCTATTACATCTTAGCCATTAGCAAAAGAAAATATATTCAACAAAGTGCTTCAAACAACATAGCCTTCATCAGTGCAAAACAAATACTATTGTTGTGTAAGTGCAAAAGTAACATTTTGTCAAACGTTTCCTATACTAAATTTACTTCAAGGTACAGACATGTAACTGTCTGGTGGTGGCACGTCACCAGCATGACTCCATGGAAATAGAAAGTTAAAATGATACTCCAGCACATTCTCCATGGGGATAGATCATAGACAGTTTAAAGAAGTGGACTAAGGGAGTGTGACTTCACCCAAAGTGTTTGGCTCCAGTCAAATGAAGCTCATCAAGGCTAGCAGCTACAGGAGCGGATTTGGAGCCAAATTCCATATTTGGAATTCCGACCACGAGTATCATAGCAACCAAAGAGCCAATCAGGAGCGAGGCTGTTGACTTAATGCCCCTTCCCGCCCGCACCGCTGGTTAAGCAGGGGCCGGGCGCTTAGCAACGCTGTCAACCAAACGTGTTGCTAATGCAGCAACCTCAGGGAAAGAAGGCAGATGATTTGTCTCTTATTAATGTTTATTTCTTGAGTTATGGACACAACAGCGAAATCATGTAGAGCGGGTTAATACGAACATTTTAAGATCAAAATGACAAGCCTGAAAGCAGCAGTTATGGAGAGAGGGGCAACAGTTTTCTTATGTAAAGTGAATTGGAGCCAGAGTTGATGGAGCCGGAAGAGCACCCATGATCACTTCCTATTTGGAACACGGTGGCTAGGTTAGCTATGTCCATTTATATATACAGTCTATGCGATAGATACAATTTATGCCATACTATAGATTATTATTGGTGGTTTTCAAATTTTTAGAATGTAATGGTGTCATACTCTCAGAAGGGAGGCAAAAGCCAGATTTCTCTATTGATTATGTTGTGTTTGCCATTAAATATATAAAAGGTAAATTCACAAATGCTGAACCTGATCATTTCTATTAGTGACTAGACCCATTAACAAAAATCAGCATTTTAACAATATTAATTATACCTGTCCCCCTTTGTATTAAATATTATTGGCCTATAGAATGTTGTGATGTCATCTGAAACCCAGCAATATTCAAAGAAGCAACCATGGAAGCAAGCAGGAACAGGCCCTCCTCCAGGTTCTAATATAAGCCAGTGGACATAGTGGACAAGGACACATATTTTAAGTTACGTTTTTCAGTGCAATAAATACAACCAAAATGAGATTTATATATATATATATGTGTGTGTGTGTGTGTGTGTGTGTTTAGTCTATTTTTGGCCACAAAAATTACATGCTGTACATTTAAAAATATCAAACGACTTATTACCCATTGAATACAAGCATTTTTACAGGCACAGCCAATTTCCTGTGTCTGTATTCACATTTGTTGCTGGTTTCTTTCTAAGTACGTGAGTATATCTGTGTGTATCCTGCCGTTTTAGACTGGACCAGCGCTGTGTGGACAGTGATGGCGGCTGCAGCTCATTGATTCCTTCTTATTGCTCTCCTCATGATGACATTTCCCATTCTGTCAGTTCAGCTGTTTTCCTCACTCTGATTTCAATTGCTGATTATTCTGCATCACTCGCCGCTGATTTGATGAGGGAGCCAGCGGAGTTATTGCTTCCCGCGTCCACAGTTATTGCTATCTGTGCTCCCCCTGCACGCCCCTCAGAGCCGGGTCCAGGCCAGACTGTCTCTGCCAAACTGTAGTGAGCACATTCTATGGGAGTGGGCACAGTTTGAGTGCATATGGTATGGTAGCACACACAGGCTATAACACTACTACCAGTCAGACAATTCTTCTCTCAGTTAATAACAGAGGTAGATAGAATAGCAAAAAAAAAAAATTCAAGTACAAGTACAAGTACCATTACTTCAAAATAATATTACTTAAGTAAAAGTACAATGGTCTACAAAATTATTTAAGGGAGAGTAAAAAGCACTTAGGGAAACTACTATTCATGTGAGAAGAGGCTGAATGAGAGTAACCGTCTGGACATAATTGAAGTTATCGCAATTGGAAGGACAAACCATTAAATATTACACAAAATAAAGTATTTTTAAAATATAGTACAAAATGGAACTAAATCATTACTGATGGAGCAGTGAGAGAACCACACATGTTAAATTGTTTAATATTTCCAATATAACCTTTTCATAGTGGGAAGAGTAACCAAAAATGTTCACTAGACAGTACTTTTACACTGCAAAATGTTCAAATAGGACAAGGAGTATGATTTTTGAAAGCTGCTCTAAAAAGTACAATTTTGGTAAAAACTTACTCATGTTAAGTGCTAATGTAACGTGATAAGCAGAACAACAAATTACTGGAAACAGCAATATCTCTGCATTCACACTGGATTACACAGCACTCTGCATACAGCGCACTACACACTACATGGAACATTATATTTTATTTATTTGGTTTATTTAACAAGAGGCAGTGTACATTCATCATCATTTCTGTAAATGTACCAGAATTAGCCAGAGAGGCAATTTTTCATCTGTAATCCTTGGACAGAAAAATGGTCACCTTAAAAACACAACAATAAGATTTATACAAAACAATGCAATTATACAAAACAGTTCAGTTCAAATACAGACATTAAAGACCATTGAACACAGGGTCCAAAGATAATCTTCTTACATAACGACCCGACTGGAGCCCTCCACACTTATATTTAACGCACTAATGGAGGTCAAGTGGGGCTGATTATAGCTTTGACAAAAGGTCTTCATTGGTATTTGTTTGTGCTGTATAATTAAATATGTTACACTTTTTTCTGGAGGCTGTATTTGATCCTTCCAAGTATACAGGAGGCAAGCCCAGTTAGATCATGCCCAAGGATACAAGTGGGAGCGGGAATTTAACTGACAACCTTTGGATCAGTAAGTGAATGCCACATGTGCTCCACTATTCTGGTGAATAGTGCACCCCCTGTGTGTCTCTGTGGAATTGTTATTGCTTTGCTAGGAATGTTTGACAGTAGGGCATTAAACTGAACTAACTCAATTGGGTGACATCATCAGGGGAAGATCCAGGTCTGATCAGTGGAGTATGAATGCATGTTTTTCTAGCCATAAAAATATGAAATATGAAAACAAAAATGAAACCTAGATAAATTTAATGCCCTGCTGCCAAACATTACATCCAAATCTGTAACATCTCCATGGAGACAAACAGATAGTTGACTCCTTATCAGAAAAGTGTCATACTGCACGTTCAACGGACTAGAGCTGGCAATCAGACAGCTCAACATTCTTAAACCATACGCAATAGAACATCAACAGCTACTCATTCCTGTTTATATGTGCAACTTCCCTAAAGTACAGCAGGAAATATGATAATTATTCTACATCGCACAACTATATTTCCCCTTTTTCACTTTCAAAACAAAAATGTAACCCAAGCCGGAAAGTGACCACATCCAACCCAACGCATCAGAGAGGCAGACGTGAGAAGGGCCCAGGTGCACTTTGGCAGCAGACTGATTGGATTTGTAAAGACTCGGCTCAGCACCGCAACAGCACACGCGCACAGCACACTTTTTATGACTTTTTATATATCTCTAAATGCGACGTTTTAGACTAAAGCGAATAAAAGGGCATCGGGAGGAAGGCACAAACAGTTAGGCGTTAGGGCTTCAGCCAGCATCAGGGTGCAAAACAAAAAATATAAGTGCTAAAGTAACATTTTGACATTCTAAAATGACTTCAATGACATTCTACCCAGGGAATACTAGAGGCACTTTTTTCCAAGTAATATCTTAGCCTGTCTCCGGTTTCAGTATTCACATTTGTTCCAGGTTTATTTATATGTATGTGAGTATTATATAGTACAAAGTAGTGGTTTAAGAAATTACTCAAGTTAGAGTAAAAAAAGTATTCAAGGAAACTGCTCATGTAAGAGTAACTGTCAGAAGTTATCGTGTGATTTGAAAAACAAACCATTAACCCTCACATATTATACTCGTGGCTTTAATTCTCTTTTAAACATGCTTTCGGTTAAAATAATGTATACATTTTGGGAAACACACTTATTAAATTACACCTTCGTTTCCAATTAGATATTTAGGAATAATCAGAAAATAACAAAAAAAAAAAAACAATGAACAAAACTTGACCTTAGAAACAAGTCCTGAGATGGTTTATTGACTTAAATATTGTGTAGGAGAAGTTCAGATTTTTACCTGTAACGCAACAATCCAGACAAAATGTTCAGAGAGGACAACTTAATTGATTAACGAAGCAAGTCTGAATGAATGAAGATACAACTTCACATATGTTTTTGATGTGGGACAACAATATAACACCGTTAAAAGCTCAAAAAAGTCTTTTTTTTTTTTAATCTTATTTAAATAATGCATATTATTAAGCCTACAAAAATGGCTGAAATCTGAAGGAGTGCTGCAAGAAACACCAATGAAGCACAAGGAAGAACAGTTTGATGTTGGCTTAGAATACGTGTTCCGTTGGCTCTCTCATCAGACTCTGTGATAAACGACCGGGCTCCACGCCTCATTTCACATTAGGCTGGGCGCATCGTCAGGGGGGACAGATTAACGAGACGGACCAATGTAAACACTGTATTAATCACAGCGGGCTTCCTCCTCTGCCTCGGCACTTTCT